>PVIC010055415.1:0-11232 GCA_004025085.1 Thryonomys swinderianus
TTCAGGCTGGCCCTGAGCTCACTATGGTGCCCAGGCAAGCCGCCGCGAACTCAGCAATCCTCCTGTCTCTGCTTCCCGAGTGCTGGGATTACAGGCGTGAGCCACCACGCCCAGCATTATATGTGGTAACCGGGGATCGAACTCAGGTCCTTGCGCTTGCAAGGCAGGCGCCGGAACCACTGAGCTAACCCTCCGGCCCCATATGAAATTTTTTGAATAAATATTCAGAAAAATTATATATGATGTAAAGTGTGAATCCAGCATATTATTTTCTAGAAAACTACCTATTAGTTCAGAAGCTGTTTATTAGTCTAGTTTTTTCCCTTGTATTGAAGAGGCACCCTCACTATAACTATCACAATGATGGAAGCTTTAAAATCTAGTAATGGTAATTATTTTCTGTCTCTTATTTCATTGTTATTTTTCCAGAAGCTGTTTATTTTTGTCTATGAATTCTGGAATCGTTTCATTATAGTTTTTAAAATATAACAGTATTTTTATAAGGAAGTTAAATGTGTATACCTATATGTCAGTAAACTCAGGGAACATTTGTGCTTTTATTTTTCTATTTTTTACTTTGTGAGACAAGATGTTGCTATGTTGATCAGTTTAGACTCGAACTCACTATGCAACCCAGGCTGGCCTTGAACTCACAGCATTCCTCTTACCTCAGCCTTTTGAGTGCTGAGATTACAAGCACGGACTGTCATGTCTGGTACATTTGTAGTTTTAAATGTTGAGTTGTCTTAAGATGTTATTTTGTTTGTTGTCTACTTTTATATATTCTTCAATAGGATTTAAGTTCTAGGTATAGGTTTATAGTATGCTGAATAAAGTTAGGTATTTGTTTTTGCTCCATTTTGACTTTCTGCTACTTCTTACTGTTGTACTTAAAAATAAATTTTTCTCTAATTTTGTACATTCTTATGGTATCATTTTCAGTAGATTCTCCTAGGTTTCCCTTCATCTGCAAATAATGATGGTTAAATTTTCTTTTCTGATTTCTAACTTTTTGATTTCTTTTGGGTGATTTTGGTAGCTAACAGTAATCATAGTTTTGTTTTTAATTTTTAGCCAGATTCAAAGACATTTTTTTTTCCCCTAAACTTTCCCATTCTTCAAACTTTAAGGGCCTTTTGTCAGTGATTCTCAGAAATTTATGATACTGTGTCTTGATGTTGATTTTAAGATTCACAATGATAAAGTGAATTAACAGGTGGGTTCCTATAATTTTGGAACTTCTTGGAAATGATCTTTACTGTTTCTTCAGTGACTGTTTTCTTTTCTGGAATTTCCATTGCTCAGATGTTAGATTTTTTGTGATTTTCTAGTTGTCTGTTTCTTGTTTTCTACTACTTAATCTCTTTGTTTTACATTCTGGGCATTATCTCAGTTTTATTTTCTCTAAAATTAAAGATTTTTGTGGTCCCTTGAATTTTAAATTTTCTGCTGTATTTTTAATTTCCAAGAACTTTTCTAAGTGTTCATCTTACCATTTCTGAAACTGTCAGTTACAGACTTTTTGGTGATGATTAATTTTGGAGGGATAGGGACTAAGTTTTGTTCTGTTCTCTAGAGTATCTCATAGGAAATCATGAATTTGCTTTATTTTCTTTTGTTTTATTGTCTCTTCAAAAGATTTGGGCACTTGGCCCTCAGTTGCTATTAAAAATGAAGTCCTAGGACTGGGGATTTAGTTCAAGTGGTACCACACCAACCTTGGATATACAAGGGCACGAGTTCTATCTCTGGTACCACAAAAAAAAAAAAAAAAGTCCTAATAAAAGCTAATGAGGAAGCTGTGCATGAGGTGGGGTTTGCAGAATGTTGAGCTTTTCTGTGAGTAGGATTGTATAATGCTGTTATGTATGGTTGTTTTTTTTTTTGCTTTTAATAAACTCTCAAATGTCATTTTTTTTCTAGAACATAATTTCCCAACATACTGTTTATACAATAGCCTTGACAGCCACAGTTTGGGAGTTGGCAAGGGGAAGATTTCTGCTGAATAATATCTCACCTACCACTCCTTAATGTCCATTTTAATGACATTCCTGAGGCTGGAGCTTTTCTGATTCATCCTTTCCAGACAATAAACCTCTAGATTTCTGTCACCAGAGGTGAGGATAGGGTTGAGAGAAAAACCATCAATTTGCTTTCTGTAGAACCTTTCCTCAATTCTGCTGTTTCAGCTTTAGTTTGTACCCAGTCTTGTAGTAGTCCATGAATGGCATCAGCTCCTGAGCCTCACCTCTGCAGGTTACCTCTGGATGTTTTCCTCTTTCCCCACATCCTGCATCCTGGTGGCATTAGTTTTGTCAGCTGTGTTAAGTCTCCCACTTAACCCATCTTTGCACCTTCCAGATTTTTACAAATTTATTTCTCAATAAATATTTATTCTACTATTACTGATTCTTTTGATCCCTTCGTTCTTAGGTTTTTATCCTTTTTTAGACATTTGCTGTTATTTTGGTGGGCTGTTTAAAAGGATTGGAGATAAATAGATAACATTTAATCTGCATTTTAATTGGAGTTCTAGAATGACCTTTGCGTAATATATATATGATTGTGTCAAACCTTATGATAGTCTGTCCCCCTTGTTCTGAAACTAGGACCTGGTTAACATGACCCAAGGCTCTTTTATTTCTTAACTTTGCCCCAAGTCTCTGAGCTTCTCTGAGCTTCTCTCATCCCCCCGCATACTACCCCTCTGACTCCTTTTTACTCTTACTTTTCACCCCTCACTCCTTCTATTTTTACTTTTTTATTTCCTACCCCATCCAGACACATAGATCTTTCTTACATTGCTCAAATTCCCTAATTTCCTTTGCAAATACTCATCACTGACTGAGGAACATCCCTGATTGGAAGAGCAACTACTGCTTCTTCTGACAACCTTCTTTGTCTTCCTAGGAGAATTCATCCTTCTCTGTCATATCCTTTTAATACCATTATATAAAAATGCTGTCATCACTTTTTTATTTGAATATTGTCTGTTTACCTACCAGATTGTAAGTTCCTAAGGTCACTGAATAATAACAGTGATCATCTGATTTTCCTATTCATAAAAGGCAAAAGTTTTATACAACCTGAAGAGAAACCAGAGTATTGGTTTTCATGTTATTTACAGCATGCCTTCATATCAAATGGTAGGAAGTCACAATCTACCTTTTTTGTCCTTTTTGAATAGTTTTTTATTTCATGGTCATTGTTGAAGAAGAAAACTTACATCTTTATAACTTACAGATTGGAAGGGGAAAAAAACAATGTTCTTTTGCAGTCTCTGTTTAAAGTTATTCATATACTTCCCCCACATTTCTTTTCCATATTACTTAGTAGTAGCAGCTTTAGAAAAGCAAAAATAATGCATAAGGGGTGATTGCCCCTGAGAATTGAGAGCTGCAAACTGGGATTCATGTACTTTTCTATTTAATAAAATTTTTTTAACACTACAAAAAACTCTTTCATATCTTATTAATTGGAAAAAATTAAAGTAGTCTTGAGACAGAAGAATAAGCATGGGCCATATGGCATACAGCATGAGTTACTGAGGTAAAATATTAACTTCCCCCAGGTTTCAAAAGGATCCTACTTGGTCAGAGACTGGAGACCGTTATCTGTTGAAACTCTTTAGGGATCATCTTTTTCATCAGGTGACAGAAGCGGGTGCTCCTTGGATTGACCTCAGTCATATCATTTCTTGTCTTAACAAGGTAATTTGTATCTGGATTTTTAAGATCACCATGCTACCTACAATGTGTAGAGTTGCATCTTATATAAATCCTAGGAGACTTACAAATCAAAATGTGCTTTCCTATGTCCTACAAAATTTTTTTTCAAATAACATTTTCTAGAATAGAAAGATTTTGTAACACCTGAATAGAGCTTTTGTGGTGATTAAATGCCACAAAATAACTGTTTTCCTCTTTCTTACTGTATTTTATGTACAAAGAATTTTGCTGTATAAAATAAAATTAGTGGGAGAAACAAACAGTTTTGCTTTTAAATTGAACCATTTTAAGTAATTGCAGATTGTATTACCAATTTGTTATTGTTAGCTAGAAGTGCTACAATAATATATTTATAAAACTGGCAACATGAGCCACTGGCTCTGCTGTTGTGAATAGTGGACTGGGTTATTGGATAAATTAGAGATATATTATAAATTTATTTGAGAGGTGAGATTTATGTTTTTCAACATGCTAGGAAATACAGTTTACAAAGGAAAGGAAGAACATGTTTTCCTTATGAATTATTTGGATTTAACAATTTAAAACTGGTCCTTAGAAGTGAATTCTAGACTTTTCATCTAGGCTTATTTATAAACCAAGAATAGGAAACTACTGGCCAAATTGATCCCACATCAGTTTTTTAGTAGCCTGCAACCTAAAAATAGTTTTATAATTATAAAGGAGTGGAGGAGGAAAAAGAGAAAGAGCAAATATTTTTTATACTGTTCTTCATAGGAAATATTTACAGACTCTTGACCTAAACTGTCCCTAAATTGTAAGTACTAGAGAAAAAAATACTACATATAGCACATGGTGTAGAACTGTTAATGCACAGTTGGGTCCACCTTTGGGGAAATGGATGTGTTTTGTTTTTAAGTACTACTTGAACTTGTTTTTAATTTCCTTAAGAATATTGTCAGCAGGGCCGGAGGATTAGCTCAGTGGTTCTGGCGCCTGCCTCGCAAGCGCAAGGTCCTGAGTTCGATCCCTGGTGACCACATATAATGCTGGGCATGGAGGCACGCCCACCAACAATCAACACCGCATACCACAATGCCTGACGTGGTGGCTCACGCCTGTCATCCCAACACTCGGGAGGCAGAGACAGGAGGATTGCTGAGTTCGCGGCGGCTTGCCTGGGCTCCATAGTGAGCTCAGGGCCAGCCTGAACTACAAAGCGAGACCCTGTCTCCAAAAAAAAAAAAAAAAAAAAAAAAAAAAAAAAAAAGAATATTGTCAGCAACATAAAACTATATAGGGGAACTAATCCATTGTAATTTACATTTTTCTTGCATTTTTTTAAAAGAAATCAAATTTCCTTGAGAGCAATGAGTAGAAAATAACCAGATTTTAGACCATATTATCCTTAGTATTGAAGGACCAGTAATTAAAAACAGAACTATTAGAAACACTGACCAGGAACCTATGGAATTGGCCATAGAAATTTAGCTGAAGTGAAGATTGAGGAGTAGTAGACTAATTGCAAATTGGAAGAAAATTCTATTTTATATCATAAAATAATATAAATAAAATTCACCCTAAATCTTAAGTGTGCCAACTTTCTAAGTTTGCAAAAATGTTTAATAAGCTAAAAGGGGGAAGATAACCATAAGCTTATTTTGATAGAAATGATGACAAAATTGAACTGGTAAAATGTGTTGAAAGTTTGAACCCTAATTTTAAACATATTTCACTGAATCAGTGAAATAAGGAAAGAAAAAAGAATTGGAAAGTAACAAGTAAAATAGAAAATGTAAGGAAACTTATTTGATGGTCTAAGGATTATTTATGTGTGCTTTATAAAGAACTAAGAATGAAAATAATGTCAATCCCTCTAGATATTGTATTGATCATAAACTAGCATTTACACAAGAGAAAATAATATAAGTGTCTGAAAAAGTTTAATAAGTACACTTAATTGAAAATGTCAAAACAGGAAGGTACTACTTTACTATGGGACTGTCAATAAATAGTTACAAGTTGAAAGTCTGGTGTTTAATTGATACTCTTTGGGAAACAATTTGTATGCAGCAAGCTACGAGATCAGTCATATTGGGTATTCTTTTTTTTGAGACAAGGTCTCACTTTGTAGTTCAGGCTGATGAGCTCACTGTATGGCTCAGGCAAGCCTTGAATTCACAGCAATCCTCCTGCCTCTGTCTCCAGAGTGCTGGGATTACAAGCCTGAGCCACCATGCCCAGCATCATGGTTTGTGGTATGACTGCTGGTGGGCATGAGTCACCACACCCAGCACTGTGGTATGTGGTTACCAGGGATCAGGTCTTGGGACCTGGCACTTGCAAGGCAGATGCTGGAACCATTGAGCTAAATTCCTGGCCTCCATATTCTTATTATTTATATTTTTAAGTATTTCTGCTAAGGAACAGTCCTGTTACTTCAGAAAGAAGAAAAAAAATAAGATGAATATGTTTATTGCATTGTAATTTGATACCAAAAAGAAAATATTAGGGAAATAACTGCAGTGTTTTGGCTTAAAATGTAGCAATACAAATGTCAAACAGAAACAGGTAGAAATAGGTGGTATTTATTTTTTAAATATCTGAGTTGAACATTGTGTGCATGCTGACCAGTAATGTGGAATGTTTATTGATATCTGAAAAGTGAATGTGATCAAAGTCTCTTTAAAATATTTGTTATCATTATTATAAATGTCCTCATATAGATGAAGTAGATTTCCCTCTGGTGGTATGAACTTGATATTTTGTGTTTCTGTCTGTTTCAGCTAGATGCTGGTGTGCCAGAAAAAATAAGCCTGATTTCCAGAGATGAGAAGAGTGTACTTGTGGTAACTTACAGTGACTTAAAGCGCTGCTTTGAAAATACTTTTCAAGAACTGATTGCAGCTGCAAATGGTCAGTTGTAGTATTTGCTAAAAATGCCTGCAGGAACTTAAACAACAGCAAATTGCACTACAACTGAACTGTTTCGTTGTCTCCTTTCATATTGGGGAAACATACAGGAGATGAGCAAAGCTGCTTGCACATCAGTCAGGTGCACTGTTACTTGAAAGGAAGAATGTTTCACTCATCAAAGAGCTCTGGCTGCCATTGGAGGCTCTGTCTGTGAAGAATTCATTTCAGATCAAGGAGCACCATCAGGTGAATGATGGTCCTGCTTTTGTTTTTCCCACTTGTGTATGCACTAATTTTAATTTTTTAAAGACTTTTTTTCTAATCTTTGAACTTTTGCCACATTGTATACTGATTAAGGGAAACTATTTGCAAGGACATTTTTTGGGAAACAATACTGAGCAGCATTTTTTGCCATTGAAGGTTGCAGAATTTATTCTTTTGGGGACGGATTGCCCTAAATGACATAGTGGACCAGGTAAATAATTTCAAACAAGTGCAGTATAGTGCATAATTCTTATAAGAGTATTGTGTGCAAGCTCTATATGCCATCCACTGTTAGTTAAAACTGAGATTCTTACTTTGTTTGTAAGAACATACAGAGAGAAATATCAGTGAATTGTTTGGTATGAATTCCCCTATTAGTTTATTTAAATCTTTTCTCAATAAGATCAGATGAATAGTAATTGAGGGAACTTGTGTAGCTGTTTCTCCAAATTCACAAAAGAGCCTTTTTTTAAGAAAGCCTGTTAGCCAGATAGATTTACTCTTATGCTATTTTTAATTAAAAAAATGAAAGTATGTTTAAGGCCTAAAGTTCAAGAGTATCTTACTTTAGGTTATTTCCAGCTTGCTTTTTTTTTTTTTCTTTGTATAAAGTTCTGTTCTTTGAACCACAGCTTTATTATGGTACTTTACACTGGATACAGACACAGAGACACTGTTTAGAAGATGAACTAAACACAGCAGTGGTCTGGCATCAAGAGCTTTCTGACATTTTACAGCCTGAATCTGGAGAGATAATGATCTGCTGTGCCTTTGCAGTCACTGCTTAGCCCAAAGTAATAGTACTTTTGATAATAACTCACTCTGTGGGATCTTCCTGAAGAAGTCCATCTTAAAAGTTTGGAATTTTCCTCCTCATACCTTTCTTACATTAGGACATGAAGTTATCGCCAAACTGGGGTATTTGTGGAATTTCTAGCTAATGAAATGCCTATTCTTTGATACTGAAGACTGCCAAATACATAGGAATTTTCTTTCATAAAAAAACAGTAATGAAGACTATATCTCCTTTCCCAGCACTGAATGTTTTACTAGCACTGGGTGCTTACCATGCAACTATGAAGAAAATGTGGAAACTCAGAAAGAAGGTCAGGACAGACTCTTGGGCACTTGCAACTGATGTTACTGTCTTCAATTTTAATAAGTACACATATTTGTATGTTGCAGAGAAGTTTTTAATATTTCTCTGTCCACTTTTTATAAGCTTTAAAATGATTTTTCTCTGCCTTGAAATTTGCATCAAGAAAAAGCACCTCTCTTCACTGAAAGCTTTGAAGACTAGAGACATGCTTTACATGTTTTAACATGTGTATTTGAGTCCATGTTTGGTAGCATCAGTTGTTAACCAGAAAATCAGTTACTGCATTTGATCTGGATGGATTTTAAGAGAACATAATGTTCAATATTCAAAGGATAATTAACATTTGCCACCATAATGTTCTTTTTTATGTAAAAGGAACAAGAACTTGGAGACATTAACATGCAAAAGTCTTTTATCATTAGCTCATGTATTTGAGGAAGAGCAGCTGTCTTTTTATATGTTTTTTGACAAATCATATTGTAATTCTTTTGTACAAAAAAGAACTACTTGTATTCTAGAAAAAATATGAAATGCTTAATTTATAAGCGGGCTGGAGATTTTTTTCCAATATTGTTTTCTTTGAAAATGAAAGAGGATCATCTATTTTAGTTTGGGGTCTGGGAACTTTTTGAAAATTTTAATTTGTGGACCAATGTTTTGCGAAAGCTAAGGAATGGCAGGGGTAAAATAGGGCTTGAATCTTTCATTCTGTATAGACCAGCAAACTTCCCTCTGCAAGGCAAGTTCACATCATAGACTTGAGAATGCATCATAAATACTAGTTTGCTTCAGCCCCTAGTAACCTCAGGACTTGGTTTAAATATAAAAGGTAGACAGCTGATATGTTTTCATGAGTAAATATTATCATCCAGAAAACAGTTGGTGTCAGGTAATACGTATTTTCTAGTTTTGTTTTTATATTTATTTTTCATTTAGTTTTTTTTATATTGGGAATGGTTTTCAAAAGAACTCTCTGTTCTGCTTAGGTGTTTTTTGGGGGAGTCTTTTCCATAGTATAATTCCACTTAAGAGGTTGTCTAAAAGTTAGTCTTTGATCCATAGGAAGATTTTAATATCTGAGAACAGTCAATTTAAGAATAAAACTTTCCATACCTTCCCGTTATAAAAGATAAAAGCACAGAAAGGACAACTCTTGAAAATCACGTAACATTGGTCATTTCAATTTTTTGTACCTGTTTTAAATTCTGTTAGCTATTTACGTCATTGTAAATATTTTTGAGAGTACCCTTGCATTTGCTTTTGACCTTGGTTATATTATTTGGATGTCAACAACTTCCCTAAAAAGCACCAGTATGTTAAGTTCTAATGTCATGATCCCAATATATGTTATTCATCTTTAATCCTGGTTTCAGTTTCTATGTGTACAGCAGTATTTTTAATAAAGAATTACAGAGATAAATTTGTCTTTTTTTACAGTGGGTTATGTATTCATATAACAGCATTTGTCTTATAATTGGGTTCTTAAAGGTTATATAATACCTGTGTAGTTTGAACAATTTTTGTCTTGATAAATTATTCACACATTTATTCATTAATATATCAGGTATTTGTTGAATGCCTACCTTTTGTGTCCTCAGATTTATTCTAGGCTACAGATGTGGGGACTTGTTACTTGTAAAATGTATAGTTATGCTTAAACATCTTCCTATAATACAAAACTTATAGTGGACAAGAGAAGGTGCTCTATGACTTATGTGAAAAGATAGGGAATGATATATGGCTAATTTGGGTGGTTTTATATTTTATCTTAGTTAGGTTTTTTCCAGTGTTGGGGTTCAAACCCAATGCCTTACACACACTATACTGAATGAGCTATTCCAATACACCCTAGTTCTATAGTTAGTCTTTGATTCAGTGCTTAATTTGTCATGTAGATGAAAGGTACTCCTTTTCCTTATTTTTCCAGAAACATTGCACAGGATTAAAAAAGAACAGCAAAATATTAATATTCCTTGAGCCTGAATAGTGATGTTTATTGTGAGATTTTTAATGAAAGGTTGAAGGAAATGTAGTGCAGGATATCAAGTGATGAGTAACTTGAGGCACAGTGGATGGTATCTAGAGTAAAGAGAGAGGAGGGATTATTTTCAGCCCCAGGACTGGTGAATGGCTTTAGGGGAGCAGTCAGAACATCTTGTGTGTGGCAGGATACTGAAAGCTGTCCGTGGATATCAACAGCATCCAGAATGGCCAGTATAGGTTTTTAGGGAAAGGGTTGGGGGAGAATAGACTGCCTAGGATAGAGGAGGTGTTTAGAGGATCTTTAAACTTTAAATTTCTTAGGGGAAAATGTGAAAAATGTGATTAGAGCTGAGCCAGCATCCCATCTGATAACACTCAGATGCACAGGTTATAGCCTTATACTTTTTACCTCATATATACCAAGTGCTCTGAATCAGGTGAGTGTTCTTCCTTTTTAGCAAGGCAGTGAGGAACACATGTAAAATCATCCTCTACATAAAGCACAGTGGAAGAAGGAAGAAAGATGAGTTTTTAACGCGTGTCTTTAAAATTTACTGACAGCAGCGTGGCCTGGTGGTTAAGAAGTCAGCTAGCTGAAACAAGACCACTTACAGCTGAGCACTGAGCAATTACAGCATGGTGATCTTTCCTAAACTGCCCACCTCTTTAGCATCAGTTGATTGAACTGGAATTTACTCATTACTGTGTTTTTACTGAATGCTTCTTACATAACCAAGCATATCTGTAACCATAACACACACAATTTTCATCCTTTTAAGAGCTTCTTTTTAACTGGGTATGGTGTTACATGTAGTAAGTTGAGATACGAGGAAAGAGCTTCCATTTTAACAGAGGAGACAATACCATCGGCCTTCAGTATCTGAGTTCTACATCCATAGGTTTAAACAGCCTCAAAACTTGAGAAAATTGCATCGGTATAGATATTTCTTTCTTGTCCTTATTTCCTAAACAATAAAGCATAACCTTATGTAGCTTTTATATCATATTAGGCATTAAAACTCATGGAGATTATCTGATGTATACAGAAGGATATATGCATAGCATCTGTACTATTTCAAACAGGACTTGAGCAACATGAATTTTGGTATCCATATTGGGGGAAGGCTAGAACCAGTTCCCTTTGGGTAACGGGTCAACTCTGGTACATTAGAAAATAATAATGATTATGGAAGGAAAATCAAGCAGGTAGGGATATGGGTAGGGTGACCAGATTTAAAAGCAAATAAATTCAGAATACTCAGTTGAATTTAAGTTTTAGACAAT
>PVIC010055416.1:0-11237 GCA_004025085.1 Thryonomys swinderianus
AAAGACAAGAGAGTGGGGAAGAGAAGAGGATTAAAAAGAAAATGTGTTAAGTACCTGTACCCACTTTGTGAAATGCATGTAAAGATTAAAAATTGCAAAGTGCACTAATACAGAACAAAACTTTCATCTTATATGAGAAAAATATGTATGTATACAAATGAAGGCCAAAATAGAAGACATTAAAAGTAGGAAGAAATTCAAATAATTTTCCACCAATTCTCCTGTGCCAAACATATTTTAATACATACGCTAATTTGTTTCATTTATACAACTAATTTATCTTAGTTCATTATCTGCTGTTTCTAGGAATCCTGGGTTTGCTTTCTATGAAGTGAATTTGTTTGGATTTTTTTATTTTTATACTTTTTACTGAAGTGTCATTCAGTATTTCCTAACTTTTTAAAACTCTTACAATACGCTTTAAAGGACATTTTCTAAATAATCTAGTTGTGAGTTCTTTTTGGTATTTCTGATTCACTGTACTGCCAAATGCCACTGCCAGTTTCTTCATTTTATCCCAATACCTATTATATTTCACATAGGACAATGAGCTCATTCTTAATTATCTTCCTAAATTTCACTCTTTCCAATTTTAAATTGTACTATGTGTAATTGCAAAAGTAAAGCTAAAATGGGCATGAGGATATGTTTGAGGTGCTTGAAAATAGTTTGGAGCTCAAACTATGGAGAGTTGGATCCTAGAGCTGTAGATTTGTGATTGGTTTATATAATTGATTTATCAATGCCATGTTCATCATCATTGCCATGATAGTTTAAGGTTATTGAAGAGAGTGGAATGCATAGAATATAAAGAATCATAGAACACCAACTTCAATGGGATATAAAGAAAAATAAACTAGAAAGGATGTTAAGAAGGTACAGTGTAACCTGGTGTTGCATGCCTGTAATCCTAGGAGACTGAAGCAGGAAGACTATCATTAGTTTGAGGATAATGTGGGACAAATTGTGAGTTCAATGCCAGCCTGAACTATATATCAAAACCCTGTTTTGTTTTGTTTTGTTTTTAAAGATACAGCCTAAAATGTAGGAAAACAATAACAGAAAGCCAAGGATGAACAGGGTTTCAAGTAAGAATTAGATATGACAGAAAGAGTGTTTATAAATGTGATCAAAGGGCACATAAGATGAGATCTTCAATTTCCAAAATAGAAATGAGTAGGCCAATGTAAAATGGCAGTAAATACATGACTTACTGATTAATGCATGACTTACAACTTACTGATTCTCATTTTTTTCTCAATGTATTCCATTGTCATAGAATATGTAGTAAAACTCTAAGTTCCCAGTCACAAGACACTGTTCCTCTACAAAAAACATATTTACCTCCTGAACTTTTGTAGCTAAAAGGATGCAGACAAATACAGGAGGTACGTAATAAAAGTGGGTAAGGACTGTGGGGATATAATTCAGTGACAGAGCATTTACCTACCAACCCCCAGCATGCACAGATAAATATGTACACAAACAACAAGGACAAAGTGGAAATGGGAATAGTAGTTATCAAACTGCTGGAAATTCCACAAGTGTTTCAAATGCTGTATCTCGCAGCTCATATATAATATTTGTCTTGTTTATGCGATTTTAATCATTTTCTTCACTAATATAATCTATTAATAATATTCAAAACTTGCTATTTATTGAGATTAGTTTTTCTATCAAGATTTACAATATAAATTAAGCAACATAGAATAACTGCATGTTCCTAGCTAAAATCAGAAAAGCTGACATTTATATCTATGTGAATCTTAGTACCCAGACAAAATAAAGACAAGCTTTCATTCCAAAAACTTATACTAAGTATATGTTTATGGCATGCTTTTCTTTCAACATCTGAGGCTTTGTGTAGATGTAATTCCTTTAAACTGTATGTTGATCTTATACATTTTGTCCTAAAATTAAGCTTTGACAGAGAAATTTTTAAAATTATACTTTAGGGAAAGTATGAATATTTTATTATTGAAAGAAATTATACTTTAGGGAAACATTAGAAAGGTAATATGTATTTTAATATATGGAAATCATTTCTAGCCTGGAATTTTTAAACTCACAAATATAAGGCAATTTTACTAATGTATTATTTGACTTCTCATAATTTACCTTAGAAACTCAAAAGTTTAGTGATGTAATTACTACTTGCTCTTATCCATATTCTCTTTAGCTCCATAATTTTCTTTTATAAAACACAATAAAGTGAAAATTATGAAAAAAAATTTTGTAAACAGTGTCTACTGTTGTTGGTCTTCCTAAGTTCAGTAATGTTTCACATATGGAAGGTTCTAACAGGCCAAATCCCTCCGTTTAAAAATACTTTCCCCACCAGAAGAATGAAAACAATAGCAAATAAATATGTTAAACAAATAGCTCTCACCTCTCATATAGCATATGCTTCTTTTTCTTCTTTTTTTAGGTACCAGAGATTTGAAAAGGCATTTCTCCTAGCTGTTGACATTGGAGCTCGAGACCTGTTTATGGTGAGTCATTCCCAAAGATGACATTGTGTCTTCAATTCTAAGACAGAGTGAACTTTCAGCTTTTCTGACAATTAAAATGGATTAGTGTCATTGGTTGATTTATATACATGGTGGGAAAGCAGGATTCCAGCTTGGCTTGGAGGTTTGCCTTCATGAAACTGGTATAATCATCTAGTATTTTTTAACTTGTTGACATTTTCTTTGCTAGGCCCAAAGGATCTTTTGTGCTTTCTCAGAATTTATAATTCAGGGATTTTTCTCCTGTACTTTTTAAGAGGAAATGACAGTTTTCTATCTAATAAGCTTAATGTCTTTCTAATCTTTTCTCTGCAAAATACAATTACAGGGGCCGGAGGGTTAGCTCAGTGGTTCCAGCGCCTGCCTCGCAAGCGTAAGGACCTGAATTTGATCCCTGGTTACCACATATAATGCTGGGCGTGGTGGCTCACGCCTGTAATCCCAGCACTCGGGAGGCAGAGACGGGAGGATTGCTGAGTTCGCAGCAGCTTGCCTGGGCACCATAGTGAGCTCAGGGCCAGCCTGAACTACAAAGCAAGACCCTGTCTCCAAAAAAGCAAAAAAAAAAAAAAAAAAAAAAAATACAATTACAGAAGCCAAACTACAAGACAAACATGTCCCATAGATTTTCAGTATGCTCAGTTTGTTGCTTAGCTTTTAGTGACAATTAGCAAATTATGTTCTCATATGCACTTTAAATATTTATTTTTGTAATATTGCTGCATCCCACCCTCCCATACACACTTTATTTTTAATTTTGAAAATTTTGCTAATTTTCCCAGGTTGGGTTTGAACCTGTGATCCTCCTGCCTCAGCTTTCAAAAGTGATCATATTATTTTTTAAATAACCATTAATTAATATGGATTTGAAGTTATAAAATTCACATGTACTCTATTTCTTCCATTTATTAGTGATAGAAGAGTAAAGTTGTCCAGTTTTTTATATGTCCTTGTGCTTGTATCACATTCTTTTGTTTACATCTTCTCCCACAGTGAGGTCTGATAACTAAAGGCAAGGTCCATTCCTGTTTTCTCAGCATAATTTGCTTCTCTGTAGTTTTTTGTCAACAAAACAATACACAAAATCTTCGTGAAAGTAAGATCATCCATGAGACTTTTTTATCTGAATCTTTTCACAGCAAGAAGACATTTTGTAATTTAAAATGTTTTAGATGCTAGCATATGTCCATCACATTAGGTCATTTGTTTTTGGATTGTATCATTCAATTGAATTTCTAATTACTTTCAGCAGTATGAGTATTTTATTATTTGTCATCTATATTTTGCTGTATCTAACCAAGCAAATAGTATATTTCAGTTTCATTTTCCTCAAAATCTATACATGCAAACATCACAGTATCAAAATTGAATTGTAACACTTTAGACTTTCTGAGCCCATTAAATTTTTTCCCTGATATTTTCACTTTCTTGGTCCTGATGCTTACTCACCCTAAAAAGGTAAATTTTCTTCATAGTTTTTATTTTTTATGTGTATAGTCCTGGCTTTTTTCTAGGCAAGATAAGAAGCTGAATTTTCTTTCGGCTTTAATTACTAATTAATAAACATAACCCTCAAAGTCACATTCTAGACTTTAAATCATATCTGTTTAAGCACTTAGTCTCGTTAGCACAATTGTCAAGTCCCCATGTTAGCTCAAATCTTACTAAGAATAGACTTTCTACTGATAGACTAACTCTAACACATAAGGATTTTTACATATAAAAGAGAAAAATATAATATATGAAGAGAAAAGAATGGCCTTAATTCCCTTTTTATTTACAAAAGTAGAGTCATTTTATTCAAAGTGTTGCATCTTCATTCTTCATACAAAACTCTGCTAGTAGCCCAAAGTCTACTTCAAGGAAATTAAAAATGTAGCATTGAAGCTGTAGACTTTAGTTTTAAATTTGTGACTGTACTACATACAATTGAGGCTCCATATTGATATTATTTAAAAGAATTTATGAGGCTTTCTAATTCATTCTTACTATTTAAATCCACCCAGCCAGAGGTGTATACCTATATACTAAGGAATCTTATTTTCTTGAAGATGAAACTATATAAAATAAATAAGATTATACAATTCTGTTATTTTCTAAACTTAAGATGTGTCACTCTCTATTCGTAAAGACTAAAAATAGTACCAAAGTGATCAGAAAAACTTTAGTTAACTTGAAAATGGTGTGTTTTGCCTGAGCATATATCAGTGGTAAAGAGATATAACACATACATGACAAGAAAGTTTATATGGCTAGAATGTAGAGAGCTGAGAGTAGTTCCTTATATATTCTACATAGTAGTCCTTTGTCTGAGAAACAGCTGGTAAAATTTTTTCCCAAATTGTAGATTGTCTTTTCACTCTGCTGGTGTTTCATCTTGCTGTGCAGAACTTTTTAATAAGATGAGATCTCAGTTGTTGATTCTCTCTGGTAGTTCCTGTGCTCCTAAGGTTTTGTTCATAAAGACTTTCCCTATGCCAATGTATCCAAGAGTTCTACCTCACCTATTTTGCAGCAGATTTAGTGTTTCTGTTTTAGTATTTCAGTCTCTAATCCACTTTGATGTTAGTTTAGTGCCTGATGAAAGACATAGATCTAGTTTTAGTCTTTGGCAGGTTAAAGCCCAGTTTTTCCAGCACCATTTGTTAAAGAGGCTCTCTTGCCTCCATTGAAGGTGTTTGGCTCCTTTGGTGAAGATGAAGGTAACATATCTGGAGAAGATTCTGGATCTTCTAGTCTGTTCCATTGATTCTCAGGTCTGTTACTTTGTGAGTACCATGCAGTTCTTATCACAGTGGCTTTGTAGTATAGTTTCAAATTAGGGATTGTGATACCCCTTGCCATGTTCTTGTACTTAGAATTGCTTTTGCTATTCTAGGTCTCTTCTGGTTCCTGATTTTGAATTTTGAATTATTTTTTTATTATTTTGAATTTTGAATAATTTTGAATTATTTTCTCTAGCTCTGGAAATATGCTTTCAGGATTTCAATAAGGATAGCACTGAATCTATATAGTACTTGTGGGAGTATAGCCATTTTGACAGTTTTGGTTCTTCTTACCCAGGAACAAGGGATGCCTTTACATTTTCTGATATCCTCATCCATCACCTTTTTCAGAGTGCTATAGTTTTCAGAGTAGAAGCCTTTCACCTCCTTTGTTAGATTGATTCCTGGATTTTTCATTTTTTTGGATTTATTGGGAAAAGAATTGATTCCCCAATTTCTCTCCCACTGAGTCTGTTGTTTGTGTGTAAAAAGACTATTGATTCCTGAGTATTGACCTTGTATCCAGTTACACTACTGAATGTGGCAATTAAATCTAGCAGTCTTGACTGAGGTTTTGGGATCTAGAGTATCAGATGCAAACATGATCTAAAGTATCAGCAAATAACAACAGTTTAACTTCTTCCTTTCCTATCTTTATTCCTTGTATTTCTTTCTTGTCTAATTGTTGTGGCTAATGTTTCTAGAACTATATTGAACAGGAGTAGTGATAGTGGATGCCCTGTATTGTTTCTGAGCTCAGCATGAAAGCTTTCAGTTTTTTACCATTCACTATGATGCTGGCTTTGATTTTTCATAAATAGTTTTTATCAAGTTGAAATAACCACCTATTCCAATTTTCTGTAGGGTTTTCATCATAAATGAGTTTTGGGTTTTATTAAACACTTTTTGAATCTATTGTGATGATCATATAGCTTTTGTTCTTGACTGTGTTAATATAGTGAATTACATTTATTGATTTATGTATGTTGAACCATCCTTGCATGCTTGGGATGAATTCAACTTGGTCAGGGTGTACGATCTTCTGTCGTAGATTTAAACTTTTATAAATTGTTGTGGGATGTGTCACAGAGATTATACTGGGGTGTAAACTTAAGGTCTTTTCAGTCTTTTCCAAACTGTGTCCTTTCCCTCCTTGGTATTTACGGCCATTTTATAATTTTCTCTCTACATATTTGCTTTTCAGTATTTTAGTCTTTAATATATGATTTCCAAAAAAGAAGAAAAGGATGCCAACCCTTTCAGTCTCCCAGCAGTCACTTCATTGAGGAGAAAAGGGCTATCAAAAATAAGACAGGTACAATGCCAATGTAGCACTGCTTTTTTTTTTAAATGCACTGCTGTAACCAGAAGCATGATTTCTTGACAACAGCGTGTATCACCTATATTTGGAAGACAGAGTAAACTTGAACCTCCATGATTACAACTAGTTATCTGTGAGATCTTCTGAAAGATGTACACAATTGCTCACCAGAGTCAAAGGCAGAGAATGGTTATCTCCAATGCCTCAACAGCTGAGACTGACCAAAATTAACAGAAAGTTACTTTAAGACTCCCTCTGGAAATTGTAAGCCTTCAATAGACTCCAGACTTACAAAGTAATTACATCAGACAGATACTGCCACTGCAGTTGTTTCCTAGGTTTGGAGATAGATTCTTTGAACTTCTTTTTTTTTTTTTTGAGACAGGGTCTTGCTTTGTAGTTCAGGCTGGCACTGAGCTCACTATGGAGCCCAGGCAAGCCTCGAACTCAGCAATCCTCCTGTCTCTGCTTCCTGAGTGCTGGGATTACAGGCATGAACCACCACACCGGGCATTGTGGTATGTGGTATTGATTGTTGGTGGGCGTGAGTCTCCACGCCCAGAATTGTATGTGGTTACCGGGGATTGAATCAGGACCTTGCGCTTGCAAGGCAGGCGCTGGAACCACGTAGCTAATCCTCTGGCCCTGAACTTCTTATTATATTGTCTCACAATGCTCCCTTTCCTTACCTTTTTTGCATTAAACTATTTATGTTATTATTTACCCTTTCTACTAACTTATTAGGTTTTCTTGCCTTTTTTCTTCATCTCTGCTCTTCTTTTAGTGGACATTTTTTATTGATGCCATGACTGGTTTTGTTTATTTGGACTTACTTCTTTGCTTTATTTGAATGTTTGATTAGACAATAGTGATAATTTGAGACTCTTTATGGTGTTATTTTCCTTCAAAAATAATTTACTTTTATCCCCAATTTAAAACTCTACTATAAAGCCACTGTGATAAAAACTGCATGGTACTGGCAAAGTAACAGACCAGAGGACCAGTGGAATAGATTAGAAGACCCAGAAACAACTCCAGATACACTAAGCCACCTTATCTTTGACAAAGAAGCCAAACATCCTCAAAGGAAGAAAGACAGCCTCTTTAACAAATGTTGCTGGAAAAACTGGGCTTTAGCCTGCCAAAAGCTAAAAGCTAGACCTATCTCTTTCACCATGCACAAAACTAAACTCACAGTGGATACGAGACTTAAACATTAAAACAGAAACAATAAGCCTGCTGGAAAACAGGCTAGGTAAAACTCTTGAAAACATTGGCTTAGGCAGAGACTTTATGAATAAAACTCCCTAGCACAAGAACTAGCAGAAACAATCAACAAATGGGATCTCATCCTACTGAAAAGCTTCTGCACAGCCACAGAAGTCGCTGGTACTGCTAGAAGACAACCAACAACATGGGAAAAAATCTTTACTAGCTGTTTCTCAGACAAAGGGCTATTATCTACAATATATAAAGAACTCAAACAGATCAGCCTCCCCAAGTTTAAAGACCCAGTTCAAAAATGGGCATGTGAAATGAACAGACACTTCTCAGAGGCAGAAGTCAAAGCAGCCAAGAAACATATGAAGAAATGTTCAACATCACTGGTCATTCAAGAGATGCAAATGAAAATAACATTGAGATTTCATCTCACTCCACAAAGAATGGCCATGATCACAAAATCAACCAATGATAAATGCTGGCGTGGCTGTGGGGAGAAAGGAATGCTTCTCCACTGTTGGTGGGATTGCAGACTTGTGCAACCATTGTGGAGATCTGTGTGGAAATTTCTCAGAAAACTAGGACTAGGGGTTCCATTTGACCTGGCTATCCCCCTGCTAGGAATATACTGAAAAGAATTTAAAAACTCACATTGGAAAGATAGATGTACACCATTGTTCATAGCAGCTCAGTTCATGATAGCTCAATCTTGGAAACAACCCAAATGTCCATCAACTGGAGAGTGAATAAAGAAGATGCGGTTTTTTTATAAAATGGAGTATTACTCTGCCATAAAGAATGACAAGATTGATCCATTTAGGTGCAAACGGAGACACCTGGAGGATGTACTAATAAGTGAAATCAATAGATCAAAGATAGACAATTACCGGCTCTTCTCTGACATGAACACCTGTAGATGCAAATGAGCTTTAGAAAGTATGACAGCTTTTATAGAGTGGAAAATTTCTATAGGAAACTTGGTGTGGGAATGTGATGAGGGGAAGGAATAAATATGATACAGAAAGAAAATAAAAGAGCACGTATAAAGGGGGTGAGGAGGTGTGGGTGGGTAGGGATATGGGTTAAAAATGAGAATTAACTTGTGTCATATACTGGTACAAATTCCCCAATGTTATACATGATTTTGAGATGTATATAAATTGTACCAATAAAGAATTCAATTTATAAAAATAATACTAATAATAATTTACTTTTTCTTCTGGCAGGCAGTTTTGGTACGTGTTATATCACTTTACCCTATTGTGACACTGAACTTACCTGAAGCTCCATTTGGGTTTGAGAGCTAGTTTGTTTCCACTTTATTTTTATTTCAAGAGTATAACCTCTCAGAAACTCTTCCTCCTTTGCAATACTTGAGGTATCTTTGTTCTGTACCCTTAGCCCTCTTACTCTCCCTATAGTTCTTTGCTGTGTCTTCTGAGTGACCACCTTCTGTGAACTATCACACCCTCTCAGTCACCAATTATAAATGAGTTAATGCTTTAAACAGAAATGCAGAACCAAATGTCAAACTTAGCTCTCTGGATTTCACTATTGTCTTGCATTAACCCTGCCCCATCCCAGTATTCCCTTGGTAGTCATCAAGCAAGTACAAACATAATTTTACTTTTAAAATTTCATCTAGGGCCGGAGATTTAGCTCAGTGGTTCCGGCGCCTGCCTCACAAACGCAAGGTCCTGAATTCGATCCCGGTAACCACATAGAATGCTGGGCGTGGTGACTCACGCCCACCAGCAATCAATACCACATACCACAGTGCTGGGCGTGGTGGCTCACGCCTGTAATCCCAGCACTCGGGAGGCAGAGGCAGGAGGATTGCTGAGTTTGTGGCGGCTTGCCTGGGCTACATAGTGAGCTCAGGGCCAGCCTGAACTACAAAGCGAGACCCTGTCTCAAAAAAAAAAAAAAAAAAAAAAACATCTAGATTTCACTTTCTCAAAAAGATATAGCTTAGTTGACATAACTAGAAGCAGACATCTTGAAGGGTATTGTACTTCTGGAATGTGAGTGAAGTGTTAAATTTGATAGTAGCTGCTTTTCCATTCTATGTAACTCCCCACATTGTGCTATTATGTTTGAACTGTTAATCACTAGGAACCTTAAATGTCATGAATTCTACTTTTAAGCATGATATATCCTCTATTTTATGCACCAAATGAACCAAATTGAATATAAACTA
Source organism: Thryonomys swinderianus (assembly GCA_004025085.1). Lineage (NCBI taxonomy): Eukaryota > Metazoa > Chordata > Mammalia > Rodentia > Thryonomyidae > Thryonomys > Thryonomys swinderianus. The sequence continues at coordinate 10,018 of PVIC010055416.1, forward strand.
TTACATACATCAGTTTTTCATTCAATATGGTAAAATACTAGACAGAAAATCCTAATTTATTTTTAAAATTTAACCCTTTCAAGAATGTAAAAGTATATTTTTAGTTCTAGTGATTTAACAATCATTTTAACCCTATAAGATTAATAATACATGCCTTATATCAGATAAATCCTCAAGTACTATGAATTTACTCTTTGAGTCTCCATTTCCTTTTCAGGAGATGTGTAAAAGAATTGGGTGTTAGAGTGTCATATAAGTTAATGGTGGATAACTTTTTTAAATGTCTAAGCTACTGTCCTTTAGAAAAGTATCCATTTCCTATTAGTCTCTATAGTTCAATGTTGTTTTCTACTAAGACTTTAGAAAAGAGGAGTGATGACATAATTAGTATATGTGCTGCCAAACGAGCACATGATGACATAATTAATACTGATTTAGCTGCTTTGACATATTAGTAGTAAGGTAAGGGGGGATCTTTTTACTTCTAGCTAAAAAGATAACTTAGTTTTAGACTTCTTCTCCCAATGTAAACTATTTTAATATGGGCAAGTACATGTTTAAGCATTGAACAGTGAACAGTGCAGGACTGTAGTCATCAAAAACAAAGAAAAATACCCAGATGATCTCTCTATATGATTTTCAGAGCTAATACCAGTTATGTCACTCAACTAAACAGCCAAAGTCCAGTGTTAACGATTCAGGAATGATAAGGATCTAGCATATGTGGGTCAAGATAATAGAAGGGAGGAATCTTTATGAAGCAGAAAGCAGCCTTTACGGTGGTCTTCTTTGAGTCCTTGATGGAGAGGTAGGTTGCAAGTAGTCAATTCCCCACAAAGAGCCACTGATAATAAGACTTAAGACCTGAGTGAAGCTAGATCTTTCACAGTTCTGAGTAATAGTAAAATTGTAATTCAGTGAAATTGAAGCATATTTTTTGATATTCCAGAAATGTTTTAAGAATAAGGGCCACATCCTTATCACAAAATTGACATAGACTTACTTCTAAAAATTATATAAGCAAGGGTTCCTTTCTCCCCACAGCCACGCCAGCATTTATCGTTGGTTGACTTTGTGATCGCAGCCATTCTTTGTGGAGTGAGGTGGAATCTCAATGTTGTTTTCATTTGCATCTCTCGAATGACCAGAGATGTTGAGCATTTCTTCATATGTTTCTTGGCTGCTTTGATTTCTGCCTCTGAGAAGTGTCTGTTCATTTC
>PVIC010055417.1:0-11238 GCA_004025085.1 Thryonomys swinderianus
ATTTTTTTTTTTTTTTGAGACAGGGTCTCGCTTTGTTGTTCAGGCTGGCCCTGAGCTCATTATGTAGCCCAGGCAAGCCTCGAACTCAGCAATCCTCCTGTCACTGGCTCTCGAGTGCTGGGATTTTTTTCTTTTGAGAAAAAATCTCGCTTTGTAGTTCAGGCTGGCCCTGAGCTTGGTCTGTAGCCCAGGCACGCCTCAACTCAAAACACCTCCTGTCTCTGGCTCCCGAGTGCTGGGAATTTTTTTGAGACAAGGTCTGGCTTTGTAGTTCAGGCTGGCCCTGAGCTCGCTCTGTAGCCCAGGCAAGTGTGAACTCAGCAGTCCTCCTGTCTCTGGCTCCCAAGTGCTGGGAAATTTTTAAAAATTATTTTTGAGACAGGATCTCACTTTGTAGTTCAGGCTGTCCCTGAGCTCACTCTGTAGCCCAGGAAAGCCTAGAACTCAGCAATCCCCCCTGTCTCTGGCTCCCGAGTGCTGGGAATTTTTTTTAAATTTTTTGTTTTTTGAGACAGGGTCTGGCTTTGTAGTTCAGGCTGGCCCTGAGCTCTCTATGTAGCCCAGACAAGCCTAGAACTCAGAAATCCTCCTGTCTCTGGCTCCCAAGTGCTGGGAATTTTTAAAAATTTTGTTTCTTTTTGAGACAGGGTCTCATTTTGTAGTTCAGGCTGGGCCTGAGCTCTCTATGTAGCCCAGGCAAGCCTAGAACTCAGCAATCCTCCTGTCTCTGGCTCCTGAGTGCTGGGAATTTCTTAAAAATTTTGTTTCTTTTTGAGACAGGGTCTCATTTTGTAGTTCAGGCTGGCCCTGAGCTCACTATGTAGCCCAGGCAAGGTTCAACTCAGGAATCCTCCTGTCTCTGGCTCCCCAGTGCTGGAATTTCTTTTAAAGTTTAATTTTTTTTTTTTTTGAGACAGGGTCTCGCTTTGTAGTTCAGGCTAGCCCTGAGCTCACTATGTAGCCCATGCAAGATTAAACTCAGGAATCCTCCTGTCTCTCGCTCCCGAGTGCTGGGAATTTTTTTTTTGTTTGTTTTTGAGACAGGGTCTGGCTTTGTAGTTCAGGCTGGCCCTGAGCACACTCAGTAGCCCAGGCTAGCCTAGAACTGAGGAATCCTCCTTTCTCTGGCTCCCGAGTGCTGGGAATTTTATTTATTTATTTATTTATTTATTTATTTATTTATTTATTATTTATTATTTATTTATTTATTTAGAGACAGGGTCTGGCTTTGTAGTTCAGGCTGGCCCTGAACTCACTATGTAGCCCAGGCAAGCCTGGAACTCAGCCTTCCTCCTGTCTCTGCCTCCTGGGTGCTGGGAATTTGTTTTTAATTTCTTTTTTGAGGCAGGGCCTCGCTTTGTAGTTGAGGCTGGCCCGGAGTTCACTATGTAGCCCAGGCAAGCCTCAACTCAGGAATCCTCCTGTCTCTGGCTTCGGAGTGCTGGAATTTTTTTTCAAAAAAAAATTTTTTTTTTGAGACAGGGTCTCGGTTTGTAGTTCAGTCTGGCCCTGAGATCACTCTGTAGCCCAGGCAAGCCTCAAACTCAGGAATCCTCCTGTCTCTCGCTCCCAAGTGCTGGAAATTTTGTTAAAATTATTTTTATTTTTTGAGACAGGGTCTAGCTTTGTAGTTCAGGCTGGCCCGGAGCTCACTATGTAGCCCAGGCAAGCCTAGAACTAAGCAATCCTCCTGTCTCTGGCTCCTGAGTACTGGGAATTTTTTTTTTATTAAATTGAATTCTTTATTGGTACAATTGGGATTTTTTTTTTTTTTTGAGACAGGGTCTGGCTTTGTAGTTCAGGCTGGCCCTGTGTTCACTCTGTAGCCCAGGCAAACATGAATTCAGCAATCCTCCTGTCTCTGGCTCCCGAGTGCTGGAAATTTTAAAAAATTATTATTATTATTTATTTTTTGAGACCGGGTCTCGCTTTGTCATTCAGGCTGGCCCTGAGCTCACTATATAGCCCAGGGAAGCCTAGAACTCAGCAATCCTCCTGCATCTGCCTCCCAAGTGCTGGGATTACAGGAGTGAGCCACCACGCCAGGCACTGTGGTATGTGGTGGGCGCGTGTCACCACATCCAGCGTTGTATGTGCTTATCGGCATCAAACTCAGGGCCTTGAGCTTGCGAGGCAGGTGCTGGAACCACTAAGCTAAGTCTCTGGCCCAATTTTGTCATATTAATTGACCTGGAAAGCACCCATGGGGTTGGGGAGGTGCACTTCTGGGACCGTTGGTGGCATACTTTGAGTATTATATCTGGTCCTTTGATCCTTCCTCTCAAGGTTTCCCTGCTGTGCTTTTTGATGGCCACAAACTAAGCACCAGCATGTCATTTCACTATGAAGTTCCTACCCTGGATCCTGCTGACCATGTACTGAATTGCCAGAAATGGTGAGCTACTTTAAACCTCTCCTTTAATTTGAGGGTGCTGGTTATTGCATCCCAGCAGCAGGAAAACTAGTGCATCTGTGAAAGCTTTTTTCATTGCATATATCTTGGACTCCCTTGGATGAGACCTTTTTATGGCTTTGGGGGAGGCAATGGTTATGGGCAGTCATGCTGGGAAATAGGGGGTCGTGGAGAGTATACAAAGACACACCCAAAGTAGACATGGACAGATGGCTGACAGTTCTGCACTGAATTGTTTTTACAGAATTTTCTGCACCGTGTGCAGATTGCTACATGAATGTGCTACAAACCAAGGGTTCTGGGTAAAATAATAATATAGACCCAAAGGTTGGGCTCTGATGGTGAGAATGATGAATATTAACCTTGCAAACACTGCTCTGGTTCAGGGGAGGACAAAAGAGAATAGGTGAATAAGACACAGAATTACTCTTCACTAAACTGAACGTGTTAAAAGTAGAGAAAGATGGGTGTAAAAGAGCTTTTCTTGAAACAGAGAATGACGTTTTGACTAAGCACATTTATTTTTGACACCAGCCTGGTTGAAATGCTAACCACACTTACTGAGTAGCTCTGGGTAATGTATCAAATTACTTAGCCTCAGTCATGACTCAGCCTTTATATTTGTAAAAGGAAATAATACTAGGATATTTTTATAACAGTGTGTTAGAATTAAGTAAATTACTGGGACAGACATTTAGCTCTGTGTTTCTGTCACCAGCCTAGTAAGCACAAAGCCCTGAGTTCGACCCCTGGTAACCACATACAACAATACCGGGCATGGAGACTCACACCCACCAGCAATCAATACCACATACCACAGTGCCAGGAGTGGTGGCTCATGCCTGTAATCCCAGCACTCAGGAGGCAGAGGCAGGGGGATTGCTGAGTTTCAGGCTTGCCTGGGCTACACAGTGAGCTCAGGGCCAGACTGAACTATAAATTGGGACCCTGTCTCAAAAAAAACTAAAAAAAAAGAATTAAGTGCATTACTAATCATTCTATAGTCTCTGCTTGCAAAAGCTTATTTTCTTACCCATAAAGCTAGTAGATGAGAGAAGGCTGCCAGCTCTCTGAAGTTATGAAGAAATTAGATCATTTGGGAAATATTGAGAAGCATCAGTATAGTTCAAGAAAGAATTTGGAACCTTGGAATAATAATAGACTTCGGTTGTTAGGATTGCTGTGGCTGCATGCACAGGCAGCTCTCCCAGTAAAGACTGGATGTAGTAGAATTCAAGTTGTTGAGAGTTAGCAACATCCTTCTCTGAATCTTTGGCTTACTCAGGGTCTGAGCAGGACTAATCTAAAAACAATCAAGAAAGTGATCTGAGCAATCTGTCCTCCTCTTAGGTCTCTAGAAAGCGTTTTGTTCATATTAAGTAATGCTTTCTAAAAAATAGCTTTATTGGTATATGCTTCAGATACAATACAGTTAATCCATTTGAAGTGTACAGTTCAGTGGTGTTTAATACAGTCACAGATTTATGCAATCACTACCATAAAACTCAAGAACATTTCGAACACTTCTTTCTTTTTATCAGTTAATTCCCATTTCTCTTCCACTGCAACTCCTGGGAGCTTCAGCCTACTTCATGTCTTTATGGATTTTACCTTACTCTGGAGATTTCAGTGAAACAGAATCATACAATCTGTTGTATTTCACTTCTGACTTCCTTCACTCAGCAGAATGTTTTCAAGGTTTGTTTGTGTTATAGCATGTATTAGTAATTTTTGTTTGTAGACAGAGTCTCACTGTGTAGTTTAGGCTTGCCTTGAACTCACTATTTAGTCCAAGTTGGCCAACTTGCAGTGATCTCCTGCCTCAGCCTCCCGAGTGCTATAATGTCAGATATGAACCACCGCACTTGGTTCTTTTCCTTTTTATGATGAATAAATGTCCAGTTAAATGGAGTAACACACTTTATTTAGCTATCAGTTGATGGATATTTGAATTATTTCCATCTGTATTTTACAGATGGTATGCTTCTATAAGACAGGGTCTCACTTTGTAGTTCAGGCTGGCCCTGAGCTCACTATGAACATTTGTGTACACATATTTTGTGTGGGCATATCTTACATACCTAGGAGTTGAATTGCCGGCTCAACATGTAAGCTTGTTTTTAATGTGAAGAACTTCCAGCTTGATTTCCACAGTGATTACGTTTTACATTCCCACCCACAATGCGTGCAAGTTCCAGATTTTCTGTATGCTCTCCAATATTTGGTATTGTCTGTCTTTTGGATTATATTTATCCCTGTGTGTATGAAGTAATAATGATTGTGATTTTGATTTGAATTTCTCTGATACTTAATGGAGTTGAATATCTTTTCATGAGCTTTGTGGCCATTTGTATGTCTTCTTTGGAGAAGTATTGTTAGTAGTAGTATTATTTCTACTCACATTCTTTGCCCACCATATATAAATATGTACATATATATAATATTTATAATGAATTCAGACTGATTCATAAAAGACAAAGTTTGTACATATTAATGAATACCTATTAATGAGGTTCTATGTAATGTTTTGATCACTGTGTTATGTAACGTTTAAATCAGGTTAGATATTATCTCCAACATTTATCATTTCTTCATGGTAAAAACCTTTAAATTTCTTTCTTATAGCTTTTTGAAATATACAGTACATCATCATTATCTGTGGTCACTCTACTGTGCAGTAGCACACCAGGAATTCTTGTTTATATCTAATTATGACTTGGTACCCATTGATCAACCTTTCCCATCCTCCCTCCACTTTTATTCTTCCCATTTTTTGGTCACCACCATTTTCCTGTTAATAGCAACTTTTCAATTTGAATAATTTGGATTTTTCCAACTTAATTTTAAGTATTCTTTATATATTCTAGTTACAAGTCCTTGACCACATGTATGATTTGCAAGTATTTTATTTTGTTCTGTGAGTGGCTTTTCTACCACTGCTGAATTGTGGAAAGGGTATGAGAGTAGTAAATTAAGTTACAACACTTTTTCAGCCTGTTATCTTTTTATGGAAGGGTAGATTTAGATGTAGATTACTCTCGCCTATGTAGATAGCATTTTTGTACATCTTTAAACAAATATTGCAAACATGCTTGTTTAATGACTCGGTTCTGTTCTTTTAGTTAGGTCGTTAATTGGTTTTATTGCTAAATGAGGAACTATATATACTATGTATATTAAAATATTCAGAGCAAAGAAATAGTTAAAGCAAACTCCAAATTCATGACTTTGCTCCTATTTGCAGAACTCTTACGTGAAGTACTATAATGTGTAATCGAGCATAAAACTATAATACTGCACTGTATAGTACAATCAGAAAAAATTACAGTAACATATAAACAAGCTATAGTGTATGAAAAAGACATTGGCTCTATAAACGTAATGTACAGAACTGTACCAAAAAAGAGATGGGTCAAAAGTCTGAGTGGTGAGTCATAAGTTCAAAAAGCACACTTCAACTGTAAGTCTGAACAGTTGTTAAATATGTAGGTCACTACATGAGGAAGGTCTGTATGTATAGTATTGCAATGAAACTGGGAGTACAGATAGCTTTATGAGTTAATGGGTTTTTTTCTTGCTATGCAACAGAATTTACAATAACTGAGACGTGAAGAGAATCTATATGTTAGTAGATGAATACATAAAGAAAATGTATCTATGTTCAATGGACTATCATTTAGCCTTAAAAAAAGACATGGTCAGACTGAAGATTTAGTTCAGTGGTTCTGGCGCCTGCCTCACAAGTGTAAGGCCCTGAGTTAGATCCCTGGTAGGTAACCACATACAATGCTGGGCATGGTGACTCAGGCCCACCAGCAATCAATACCACATACCACAGTGCCAGGCATGGTGGCTCACGCCTGTAATCCCAGCACTCAGGAGGCAGAGGCAGGAGGATTGCTGAGTTTGAGGCTTGCCTGGGCTAATAGTGAGCTCAGGGCCAGCCTGAACTACAAAGCGAGACCCTGTCTCAAAAAAAAAAAAAAAAAAAAAAAAAAGAAGACATGGTCATTTGCATAACATGGATGAATCTGAAGGAAATTCTGCTAAACTAAAGAAGTTATAAAGATAAAAATATTGTATGTTATCACTTAGATATGGAATCTAAAACAAGTCAAATATGCAGAGCATAAACAGTAGTCATTAGGGGTAGGCAGTGAAAGTAATGGGGAGATGTTAGTCAAAGGCTATGAGCTAGTAAACGTAGGATGAACAGGTCTAGATAGGTTAGGTACAACATGAGGTCTATATTTACTAATGGGATTATTTGTTCAAGGTTTTTGCTAAAATCAGTAGATTATAGCTGCCCTTGCACAGTGGGGAAATGGGTAAACATATAAGAAGATGGACATGTTATTTTGATTCAACATAGTAACTGTTTTACTCTACAAATATTTTTCTCATACCATCATACTTTGCCTTAAACATACACTACAGAACTTATTTGAAGAAGATATCATTATAGTCTGCCTTTTATTATTTATATACTCATGTTTTGTATAAAATTTTGAGTTCCTAGGGATAACATTATATATTTTTTCACATAATAAACACTTACCAAGACCATTGATATTGAGTAAAACTTACACAAAATAAGTGGTCAAAAATTGAATGACCAAATAGAAGTTTCTTTGAGCTTACTCATATCCCCATTCCGATTCCATTCTTAAGGAAGTGAAAGTATGAATTGATTTTCTGCAAAGGGAACTTTTTCTTCCTGTGACACAGAAGTGAGAGTACAGTCTATTTTCACCTCATTACATTTCAATTGCCTCCTCTCCAGGGGTATTCACGAGTCTTGTCTTCAAGGGAAAATAATTCTTTCAACTTCCTAATGGAAACTTTTTGTTCAAGTAATTATTTTCCAAAGCAAAACATATAATAAAGCTTTGTATTGGTTGATCTCTCAGGTTTGGAGGCTGAGACTGGTTCTTTCAATCTTCAAATTTCTTAGAAAAAATAGGTTTATGATTGTGAAGACATTGAAATGAAAGGTTCTCACACAGACATACATTTAATTAACAAGACAAGGAGCTAAAATCTGCAAGTTTCCTTATCTGACTTGACTGTACTTGTGAAATCTTCATAGTAAACGTCTATTTCTTTATCTTCCTCACTGCATCTAGGCCCAGACTTCTTCCTACTTCCATTAACTCAGCCAAAACAAATCAAAACAAAATAGCCAAAACAAAACCACCTCCCGCACTTCCCCCAAAAGAAAATGTTAGTGTAATAGAGTGACTCAGGTTTTCTCTATTATCTTTAAGTATATTTTTCAGAGAGTAACATAGATCTATTACTATATTTTAGCTATCCACCCGATATAAGTTTACCTGTGATTTTACTTTCAACCTTTTTAAGTCCTTATGTTGATATATTGTCTTTTGTAAATATAGACCTATAACCATATTTTAGGTAATACTTGCCTGACAATTTTTATCACTTTGCTTTCAATTTTTTTTGCCCTTACATTTATATATTGTCTTTTGTAAGTTGCATACATGAATTTTTTAAAGATTGGAATATGTACTTTTTAAAAAAACAATATTTACCTATAGTAATGTTCAAAAAGTTTGCATATTGCTTGATGGATTATAAAGAAGTAAATACCCATGCGATCACTAACTACATCAAAACAATAATTCCAATACTCCAGAAAGCTCTTTCCTACCTTCTCCTAGTCAGTAGTCTCCAGAGGTAACCACTCATAGTGACATTTCTGATTAGCATTAGTTTTGTCAGCTGCTAAGCTCCATATATATGGTGTTATATGCTATCTATCCTTTAACAGCTGGTTTTTTAAATTTTCAATTTTACTTTTAAATTATTCATGGTAGATAATCATCATGACGGTGAACCTTTTAGAGCTTTCAGTGATAACAAACAGTCCTCTGTGGCACACATCCCATGGGTTCGCCAACATTGTTGCATAATAACACGTCTTGGTATATGTATACATTGTAAAATGATTATATAAAACTGATTGATAGAGGAATCATCTCACATTTACCTTTTTGTGTGGTGAGACTATTTAATATCTATTCTTTTAGGAATATTCAGATATGTAGTACATTATGTATTATTAAGTCTTGTTAACTTACTGTGGAATTGATCTTGGAAAACATCTGTATTTTGTCTTTTAACATTAGTGTGAGATTCATCCATGTTGCTGCTTTGTAGTCAACTCTCTTTCATTGCTCTGAGATATTTGTTTATATACATATATCATAGTTCACTTACCCATTTTCCTATTATGTATCTGTCATTGTTTTCAGATTGATGGTATTTTAAATAAAGATGCTATGAATATTCTTGTGTGTGTCTTAAAAGTGGACAGGAATTCTCATTTTTTGTATATATATATATAGGAGTGAAATGGTTACATTAGAACATACACATATGACCAGCTTGTCAGACTCTGGCAAATGTTTTCCAATTGATACTTTCACCAGCAACCTATACAGATTCCAGTTATTTAACATTCTTGCCATTGTTTGGTATTGTCAGTACTTTTATTTTTAGATATTTTAGCAGATGTATACTAGTTTCTCATCATGGTGTTAATTTACATGTCCTGACATTTAAAGTGTTAATTGGCCATGTATGTTTCCTTTATAGTTAAAGACATGTTTCAGTGTTGTACTTTTTTATTTTTAAGTTTTTTTTGAGACAGGGTCTTTGTAGTTCAGACTGCTCTGAACTCACGTAGCCCCAGCAAGTCTCGAATTCATGGCAATCCTCCAGCGTCTGCCTCTCGAGTGCTGGGATTACAGGCTTCTACACCTGGCTCGGTGTTTTCCTTTTTAAAAATTGGGTAGTCGGGGGGCCGGAGGGTTAGCTCAGTGGTTCCGGCGCCTGCCTCGCAAGCGCAAGGTCCTGAGTTCGATCCCCGGTAACCACCTACAATGCTGGGTGTGGAGACACGCCCACCAACAATCAACACTGCATACCACAATGCCGCATGTGGTGGCCCATGCCTGTCATCCCAGCACTCGGGAGGCAGAGACAGGAGGATTGCTGAGTTTGTGGCGGCTTGCCTGGGCACCATAGAGAGCTCAGGGCCAGCCTGAACTACAAAGCGAGACCCTGTCTCAAAAGCATAAAAAAAAAAAAAAACTTTGTAGTCAGTCTTCTTCAGATTGATTTGTAGTAATGTATTCTTATTTTCTGGAAATTAGTCTTTTGCCATATATAAATAAATATATACATATATATGCTTATATATACAGACATATATATATATATATATACACAGACATATATATATATATATATAGTGATGTTTTCTTTAAATTTGTGGCTTTTCTTTTATGTAACTAATGGTGTTTATGGACAGAAACAGTTTTCTTTAATTTTTAAGAAGTAAAATTTGGTAATTGCTTTTTGAGTTAGTGGTTTTTGTGTCTTGATTAAGAAAATTTGGCTGTATGAAAGTCTTTAAGATATTTTCCTATGCATTATTTCATTTTTATATTTATATTAATTTTAGTATATGTGCTGCCAAAGCGAGTGCCATATTAATTTTACTTATTTATTTATTTATTGAGACAGGGTCTCGCTTTGCAGTTCAGGCTGGCCCTGAGCTCACTATGTAGCCCAGGCAAGCCTCGAACTCAGCAAGCCTCCTGTCTCTGCCTCTCGAGTGCTGGGATTACAGGCATGAGCCACCACACCCAGCACTTCATATTAATTTTAAATAAGTCATTTTGGTGTGTGGTATGAAACATAGACTAAGTGACCCAGAACCATTTGTTGAAAAGACTACCCTTTCCCTTAGTAAATTGCAGTGGAAACTTTGTTATAATTCAGGCAATAATTTTGCTATTTCTCAGCTCTCCATTCTTTTCCATTGATTTATTTGTCTGTTTTTTCATCCCATCTGTTTTCAAGTTCATGGTCAGCTGCTTTTAAGGCAGAAATCAGATGGTAGAGATGCGTAGGAAAAGCAAATGTGCTCAATAGATGGTGGCAGCCAGGAAAGGGGGAGAGAGAGAGGGATGGAGGGAGGGAGAGACTGATGACAAGAACACACTTTTCTAGGTCAAGCCCCCAGCTACCCACCTCCAACGTGGCCTCACTTCCCAAAATCACATTCAGCTATTGAACTCACCAGTGGGTGAAGGTGAATCCACTGATGAGTACAGCACCCCACTATCCAATCAACTTTCCAGTACACGAGGCTTTTGGGGGACATTTAGATCTAAACCCTAATATCCATTCATCTATTGGTGGACATTTAGGTTGTTCCCACATTTTAATTACTACAAATATTGCTTCTGTGAACATGCACTTCTGTGTATTTGTTTAGGAATAGTTTTCAGTTATTTTGAATATACAATATAGTTTTAATTTATTCTGATAACTTTGGTGCTGGTATGAAGGTAATAAGAGTCTCAAAATGAGTTAGGAAATGTCCCTAGAACTTAGCTGTCATGGGAGAGATCAGGGATTGGCATTAAATGTTCAAGTGTTTTACATAGGCTCCCCCACCGAAACCATGTGTTTCAGAGCTTTCTTTATTAAGAAGTTTTTGAGCAGTGATTTCATCTTTTAACTTTAACACATCTGCTCATATTTTCTATTTCTTTTTAGTAATTTGTGTATTTCTAGGAATCTGTGTAGTTCATCTAGGCTATCTAATTTGTTGGGCTACAGTTGTTTTCAGTACACGCTCATCCTCCATTTTATTTCAGTGTTATCAGTAGAAATACTTCTCTTGGGCTGGAGGGTTAGCTCAGTGGTTCCGGCACCTGCCTCGTAAGCATAAGGACCTGAGTTCGATCCCCGGTTACCACATATAATGCTGGGCGTGGTGGCTCACGCCT
>PVIC010055418.1:0-11193 GCA_004025085.1 Thryonomys swinderianus
GCCTCTGTGTCTGATTTAATTCACTTGACACTATGGTCTCAAATGATCTGAATTATTTTCATGAATCTGTATCTATTCATCTGTCCATGGACATCTAAGCTATTTTTATAGTTTGATTATTATGAATTGTGCTTATATAAGCAATGTGGAATATCTTTAAATGATATCTGTATGTTTTGTAGGACACCAGAAGTGTAGCTCAGTCAAATGGAATTTCTATTTTTAGTGTTTTGAGGCAACTTCATTCTTATTTCCATAGTGGTTTTACTAATTTACATTTCCACTAACAATGTAAAAGAATTCCTTTCTCCCACAGCGTTGTTGAGTGTGTGTGCATGCATGTGTGTGCATATGCTTGTGTGCGCGTGCGCATGTGTGTGTGTGTGTGTGTGTCCTGATAGTGGTCAATCCCAGTGTTAATTTGCATTTCCCTAGTGGCTAAACATTTTTCATGTACTTCTTGAGAAGTACCTATTCATTTCATTTTTCCATTATTTTCAGTCATTTGTCTTTAGGGAGGGCTAACATTTTTAGTTCTTTACATATTCAGCTATTAGTCTTCTATCAAGAGTAGATAACAAACTTTTGCCCATTCCAAAGGTTATCTCTTCACCATGTTAACTGTTTCTTTTGTTTCTTTTTTTTTTTTTTTTTTGAGACAGGTTCTCGCTTTATAGTGCAGGCTGGCCCTGAGCTCACTACGTAGCCCGGCAAGCCTCGAATTCAGCAATCCTCTTGCCTCTGTCTCCTAAGTGCTGGGATTACAGGCGTGAGCCATCATGCCCTGCACTGTGATATGTGGTATTGATTGCTGGTGGGCGTGAGTCACCACACCTAGCATTGTATGTTGTTACCACGATCAAACTCAGGACCTTGAGCTTGCAAGGCAGGCTCCGGAACCACTGAGCTAAATCTCCAGCCCATGTTTCTTTTGTTTCTTTAAGGATAACAGAATCCACTTCTGAGGGCCACAGTGGGAAGTACATGAGATAATGCAATGGGACTTGCAGGCACTGCACCAGTGTACTGGCCTTCTCCTCCACTTACAACAGATTGAAATTTAATATCAATCCATTGTGATTCAGTTTAGAGCACTTCACTCACCACCCTTTTCCTGAAGGTAGAAAAGTTCAGTTATCCAAGCATGAATCTCATACTAACATCACTAACTCTAAAGGATGAGAGACTGAGAGTAATGTCACTCTCTATAGCTGAGCATTCAAAATAAATTTCCAGGCCTCCCTTCCTTCAGGAATTATAAATTCCCAAGGCTAAGAAATGCAAGGGTTGGAGCTTATGGCAGTAACTACATGGGTCTCCTTGCAGCTTAATCTCATAGCTCTTGCTCAAAATAGTCTTTACATATGTATCCTGTGATACCTTGAGCCCAGGAGCAAATTCCTCCTAAAAACAGAAAAAAGGAAGTACAGGAATTTTCCCTGCCTTGAACTGTGGTGAAAGATGGTGCAACTTCCTCTGATCAAAGAGTTTCCTTTAACATTGGAGCCAACTTTGTCCACCCCCAGCTTTAACATGCACAATCCCCAGGTGGGCTTGCTCCAACAGCCTGCTGGGCTCCAGCCTCGCTGCATCTGATTCTTCTGATGGGAGAGGCCCTGCAGATATGCATGTCTAACAGTTCCCAGGCAGTAGTGATGTATTAGTGGGAGACCTCTCTGGAAACCTCTAGATTAGGGAAATTTACAGGTCCCTAATGAGGAAGACCAGCAGGAACTCTGAACTGAGACAAGAGATTTGCATATGTAACCAGCTCCCCCTGGGGTAAGCCTACAGATATCTACCAATTATAACAGAGTAAATTATGGGGAAGAATATGTGCTGTAGGTACAACTGATATGACTCAGCTCCCTGTCAGTCAGGTGGCCAATCAGGCTCTGAAAGACCCAGCGGGAGGTGTCCTGTGCCTGGCAGGCATTTCAAACCCTTGTGCACAACAAATTTGGCACCCATGTCATTTCCTTTTCTGCTACAATGAGCCACTCACCAAGTCATCTTCACTCTTCAAAGTTCATCAAACTTAGCTCTTTGTTATTACCACTGAGTGCAACATCCAGTACTTGTTTATCATACACAAGAACCTGGAAACCAGGTCCCATTGCCTACAGTAACAGTTCTGTTCTCTGCCACCAGGACATCCTGGTGTAGCCACTTGTATCTATCACAATATACAGAGATACATATGCATACAAAAAATTAGAAAAACATCATTTACTGAGTACTTGCTATGTGCCAACCACCCTGCTAAGTGTAGTTGTACTTTCTCACACAACCCTATGCAGCAAGTGCTTTTAGCATTCCCATGTGCTCAAAGATGCACAGGCTTCAAACCTAGGAATTTCACTCCTCAGAGAAAAAAGCTAAAAAGGAGGGAATGCCCATACACATACATACACACATTCACTCAGAATTCTGGCCCAGCTATAGCATCCCAGACTCAGCCATCCTCTTGTTCTGCTCAGGCACTGACCTTTCTACATCATTACCCTAAAAGTAGAAAAAAAAATCAACTTCTTGCCCTCAGGAAATAACCTTGAGGAGCAATTGTGCTCTGTAATACTTTAATTGGTCAAGAGCTTTCCAAATGTGGCCTCCTGAGCTCAGCAGGCATGCACTTCCATCTGCCTTTCAGCAAATGTGCCCACCTTGGATTGTATATCAGTGTTCTCAGGATAATACCAGAGAATCACTTTAAGGCTTTCCACCAGCGGGTCAGCACTTACCCACCGGATGCCTCCTCAGGGGGCCCCATTCAAGCTCCTTTTCAGTTCTATGCCAGTCTACTCCCTGCCAGGCCCTGGAGAGCTAGAGCCTCTGGATCTGGCAGACCGAGGTGAAGTGCACATGTCTCCTACAGAACCCCCTGCTTCTCAGAGCGGGCAGGGAGAGCACAGGAAGACTGGCCAGACCTCATGGCTGTAAAGCCTGGGGAGGGTACAGAACTATTAAAGGAAAAACTGGGTCCCAGGAGAGAGAACTAGGAACTCAGCATGTCTAGACCCATTCAAGCTATATGTCCCCAGCCTGGCCACCTGTAAACATGGACTTCTCAAATCCACCCCTCCTAGAAACTGACTCCACTTAGGGGCACTTTTTAAGTTCCAGGTACTATGCTAAACATGTTCACAGATTATTTTTTAATTGAATTCTTTATTGGTACAATTTATCTAGATTATTTTTAAAGACTCTTAATAGAGGGCCAGGGATTTAGGTCAGTGGTGCTACTGCCTATAATTTGGTAATATTCTGCCCATTCTAGTTGAAACTCTGCTTCCTCCCCTCCCCACCCATGAATTATCTCCTAACTCAGCCACTACTTTTCAGAGCTGTTTACAGAACCCTCTAACCTCAGAGGGCCTCAATACCACCCAGCTCACCAAGTAAACAGGGCACAGAGGCAAACCTGCTGATAAATTCAAACCCTATCACCAGCCCTATAGATTTTTAAAACAAAAGTCAGAGATGTGCTGGAGGAACTGGAGAGAGGAAATGGTACCAGAGGTTAGACTAGATGTTTCTCTGACTACAATAGAAAATGTCTTTCTTAAGGGCTCAGAGAGAAGGGTTTATGATAATTTGGGGAAAACATCTTTAAACCCTCTTCTGCCTCCCCAAGTTCTGTGCTGCTAAGAATCAGCATCTCTTACTTTGCACTCACATAAATTTCAGGATGGACTCACTCATCTCTCTTGTCCTTCCTGAATTAAAGAAAAGATTCTCAGCAAAAAATAATAATAATTAATTAATTAATTAAACCAGCCCACTATCCAGACCTGTATTAGAAGAGAAGTCATCCAAAATATGTATCCCAGAAAAATACTTTTTATCCCGCATCAAGTCAGGCATAATTCCAGTTACAAAAGAGCACAGCCAACACCTTAGAACTCATCTGTCTTCTGGGGTCTCTCTGTCTTTGATGTCCAGAGAAAATGAAATAAGAAATCCACTAAAGCAGGCATTTTGATCTTTTTCCCTCACTCATATAGTGCAGTGCCTAGAACTGTGCAACTACACTTGCCCAATAGACACAGAGAAACACACATTCATGCCCTCTGTGGTGAGCAGACCAATGCTGTGGCCCCCAGTGATCCTCGCCATTCATGTCCTCATACAATCACAACTTCATAGGAGTGTGGGCTCTGCCTAGCAACTTGCTTCTGACCAAAAGAACATGGAAAAGGGCCAGGCATGCTGGTGCACACCTGTAATCCAAACGCTCTGGAGGTTGAAGCAGGTGAACCACAAATTCACACTCGTTTTAGGCAACTCTTAGTGAAACATCTTAGTGAACCTCTATCTCAGAATAAAAATGGGGCTGGAATGTAGCTCATTCTGAAGGTCCTAGATTCAGTCCCCAGTAGTACCAAAAAAAGAAGGATACAGACAAGATGCAACTCCTTCTACCACTCCCTCTTGTTAGCATTGATGAAGGAGGATGTTACATTGGAAAAGTCCACATGAAAAGGACCAGAGAGGAGCTTTCAGCTAAAAGCCAATCAGAAAACACAGGCCTCATTCCAACAATTATTGAAACTATAAGGAATTATTGGAGCTATAGGGCAACTTGAACTTCACCAACTATCTCATAAGTTAGCTGGGAAACACACCTTTCCTGGGTTGAATGAGATGCCCGCATGGCCAATACCTTGGCTATTGACTCATGAGAGACTTTAAAGCATCAAACCAGAAAAACTATGCTTGAATTTCTGAACTATAGAAGTATAAGATAATGAATGTGTTTTGCTTTAAGTTTTGCAGTCATCTGTTATATAGCCACAGATAATTAATATACTAATTACTGTAATAGCAATCCAAAATCTTCCTGCAAAATTTTAGAAACCACAGTTTGTTCATGTTCCCTCTAGATGCAAGCTTCCTAGTTCGGTTTGATTTGTGAATAATTTCACTGTTCCACCTCCACAATCTCTAACCCATATGCTCTAATCCAGTCATGCATTCACGCTTTTTTTTTTTTTTCATGGTACTGGGGATCAAACTCAGGCCCTTAGTGCTTCTAAGGTAGGTGCAGTACCAGTTGAGCTAAATCCCCGGCCCCTGCATACATTCATTCTTTTATTCTTTTTCTTATGCATTCATTGTTAAATGGTGAAGGAGCAGTCACAGCTCAGGAGAGTGAGTATGAGCACCTGCACTCAAATCCCATCAGACTTTCCATGTGGTTCAATGTAGCTCAACTTTCTCTGGTTACCAGCTTTCTTACGAAGCCATACCCAGTTCCAGCTGCCCCCACAGGAGGCCAAAGTGCTAAAAATTTAACATCTGGCACAGTCCTCAACCAAAATTTTCAAGATTTGGTATACAAATGCTACAGATTCTTTCTCTAGTTGCCATAATTCTAAGGTACAGATTCTATAATAAGTTCAGAGTAAAGCATCAAGATTAAGTTCTAAATTGCTGCATGGGTAAAAGTGACATCACAGCACTTCCTATCAGAACTCCTTCCCTTCCTTGCCTTATTTTTCTCCTTTCCTACTGGTATGTCCTGGAATCACCTTCTACATAAACTACTTGCCCTCAAGATCTATGTCTGGAGGAATCCACACTAACATAATTTCTTTGTTCTTAAACATTTGTGCACACACTACTCTAGAAGATTCTCACTACCTACTTACCCCAGCTTCAAGCCATCCTACAATTTCATCTCCCTCTACTCTCTTTGTAGCACAGACTGTTAGATGTTATCAACATCTATTCATTCCTTCCCACTCAATGACAGACCCTCTGGTTTTTACTCGGGCACATGTTCTAAGTTAAGACAATTCTCAGCCTCCCATACAATGAGGAAAACCATTGACTATTCAGGCCAATGGACTAAAAGAGGAAACTGTCCGTTTCCCGGGAAAAGTCCATAATGACAGGAGCCTTTCCCTGCCCCTTGCCAATTCCTGGCTAGACTGTAAGAATTCTAGAAGTTACCAGGACCTTGGCAGGAACTCGCGACATTAGAATAAGATCAGAGGAGACCGACCCTTACAGCAGCACTAGCTGCGTCCATTTGCACGTGACAGAAATACCTCTTTATTTAAGCATCTGTTATTTTGCTTTCTGTTACTTTCTACTAATTTTAATACAAACTGCTATTGCCTGTTATCTCTCACCCCATCCTATTTAATTTTTTTGGTATTTTCTTTTTTTGAGTATACTTCACAAATTGATTTGTATGCATCTGAATGTATGTGTGTTGTGAAATGATTTCTACAATCAAGCTAATTGATATATCTGTCACTTCACCAATTCCCATTCAATTTAAATGTAAAACAGTTTATCCACTGGCTTTGGTGACCTATAGTCTTGGAATTTCATTTCCCCTGCTAAGTGGATTTTCAGATTATTTCCCTAAAGAAAAACAATTCCTTTCCCAAGAAGACCTATAGTGCCATCTAATAAGGTAATACTGCATTGCCCTACATAATCAGAATTTTACTAATCTTTATAGCTTATGCAAAGACTAAATAATCTTCATGAATCCACATTTCCATTTTTTTTTTTTGAGACAGGGTCTTGCTTTGCAGTTCAGGCTGGCCCTGAGCTCACTATGTAGCCCAGGCAAACCTCAAACTCAGCAATCCTCCTGTCTCTGCCTCCCGAGTGCTGGGATTACAAGCGTGAGCCACCACGCCCGGCCACATTTCCATTTTGACAAAAATAGCAATTTAGTATGCTTACCTTTATAAACTACAGTGGTACCTTGGTTCTTGAACTTAATTGTCCCATAGCTCTGGGGAAATGGCCATGTTCATGTTTGTGCAAAAGAGATGACCGTGGTCATGTTTGTCACCCAATGTAGAGCTTGCAAACAAAAACAAAATTTTGCTAGCTACTTCTGTTTGTGAACCAAATGGTTCACAAGCAAAAGTGTTCTCAAGCCAAAGGACCATATGTATCTCAGTATATTAAGGCAGTTGGTCACAGAAGTTTTTCATTGCACAACAATTTCAGTTATTTAATGGTCACCAGCTACAGTGGGTCTTTGCCTTTAGTCATGATGAAAAGTTAAAACAAAGCACACATTTATAGAAAAAAGTTTTGATCAGAAAGTAAGAGACTATGACAAGGGACTATAGCTCAAGAAACTTCAAAGTTCAGACTGGCCCTTTACAAGGAAAGTAAGAAAAATGGGAAAAGATTCCAGGTTGAGCAGCTGAAGTGGCACACTGAAGAAAGGGGTCAGACTGGCCCCTTCCAAAGGCAAAAGGCAGCTTTAAGGCCAGCTGGGAAACTGGGACCAAGTTGATCATTCTCTGAGTTATGGTTTCATAATTCTAGAAGCCTTATGGCTGAGAGGTGGTTCTATATCCCAGGAAAGGCTTATCTCTGTGGTAGTTTTGTAATGCCTGGATCATGCTATCCCGAGGAAGACGAACACATGCATGTAATGAACAAGGGCACTTTTATTAGCACAGCATGCAGTGGGTCTACCAATATAGGGTTGGAGACCCCAGAGAATGGCTACCGGCCCTTTTTAAGGGCCTTTCAGGTTACACACGGGAGGGGGACCTAAACCTTTTCGTAATTGGCTAACAGTTTGATCTATCATACTTATCAGGTGGTCATTGGTAGAGGGGGAATAGGAAATACAGTCATCTTGTGGGAGGGCTAATAAAGGAAATCCTTGGTGGGAACAGAACTATTGATTAGCTCACCGGTAAATCCTGTGAGCTATGTCCCCTTAATCTTACCAGGAAATAGCTGTACTTGGCAACCAGCAAAACCAGTCCAGCAACTTATCGATTTGCCTGGGGGTTTTTAGGAAAACTCACACAATTAGCAACTTGTCACAAGTTATTTTTAAAGAATATATATCATATCTACACAGGACTTCTTTATAAAGTACAATGTTTGTTTACAGCTAAAACATCAGATGGGGTGACTTATAAAATGAAGATTCTTTCGTCCCAACAGTTTCAATCATAGGGCTCTGCTTTTCCTGGAATCTAAATGATCCCAAATTGAGGATAAGGGTAGAGACTTCTGCATGTATCTGAATGTTCCTATAAATCCTTTATCTTGGTGTCCTCAGTGCTAAAGGTGGATGAAATTCAGGGCTTATCAGCCCCATCCCACCAGCTCCTAGACAGACACTCCATAAATATAACACATGCAGAACTAAGAAGGGATTTCCCTCAAAATTTATAGTAACAAAGGATTCAAAATAAAGGTCAAGATTTACTCTGTTTTTAGCATCCACTGGACATCTATGGGCCTAAGTGAAAAGTTACAGATTTTAGCAAAAATAGTTTTTAGTCCCCGACTGCCACAGAAAGAAATACAATGTTTTTTCTAAGAGGCTAAGGGCCCAGATTATAATTGTCCTTGATCCCAATGGTGTCCTCTATATTATAAGTATGTCAAAATTTTGAGATAATATTGTAGCCAATGAATTGAAGGGTCTACCTAATAGCTAACCAATACTATTTTTTTTTTTTGTACCATGGATCAAACTCAGAACCTTGAGTTTACAAGGCAGGTGCCAGAACCATTGAACTAAATCCCCAACCCCACTATTAATTATTTTTAAAGGATTAGATTTATGTGCCTCTTGATGAAGAAAAGAGCATATATGAAAGTGTTGCAAAAATAAATCAAACAGCTAGGGGTAGTGGCTCATGCCTGTAATCCCAGCACTCAGGAAGCAGAGGGAGAAGGACTGCAGTTGAGTTTGAGGTTGGCCTGGGCTTCAAAGTGAGTTTGGGGCCAGCCTGAACTACTAAACAAGACCCTGTCTCAAAAAAATAAGTAAAAATAAATAAAACATAACGGGTCACACCTCTACCTCCCAGTGTCATATCTGAGGCTGCCCACTATTCCACACCACTACTCTGCTGAAATACACAGCTGTCAGCATCCTACTGGGATCATAAGCTCAGCACCAGTAATCAAAAAGACAGTTTGGGGTCAGAGATTTAGCAATCAGTACCACATACCACAATGCCAGGTATGGTGGCTCACGCCTGTAATCCCAGCACTTGGGAGGCAGAGACAGGAGGATTGCTGAGTTCGAGGCTTACCTGGACTACACAGTGAGCTCAGGGCCAGCCTGAACTACAAAGCGAGTCCCTGTCTCAAAAAAAAAAAGTTTAAAATAAGTGAAGATGGTTTATTTGGAAAACAGTGTAAAAATAAAAAAAATAAGAGAGAAAAAAGCTACTCTGAAAGAGTAAGGGGCATCAGGAAGCAAACATTACCTGTGAGTTTTTTTCCTCAGTTCCTTTTTATTAAAACTAATGTTCCTTCCCCACACTGGGCACTTGGAATTTGCAACAGTCTGATTGGCTTTCTGTCCATTTTTGATCCTAGCCTGGGCACTTTTGTCTACATTCTTTTGGCCATTTAATTCCTTTCTTCCCTTTTGTGACAGACAAGCATAGAGACAGGGAGTCTTGGAATGGCAGCTTAGAGTTAGGAACATATGTGTGTATCTGGTACAGTAGAATAGTGATGCTAAAATGAGAATATACATAGGTATATATGTAAAGTGTTCTATATATTAAATATGTGTTCTATATATTAAATGTTAATATTTCTATGTATTCTATATATTAAATATAAGTCTTTAGGTGTTCTATATATTAAATATGAGTCTTTAGGTGACATCCCCTTGTCTATATATTAAATGTGTGTTCTATATATTAAATATGAGTTGAGGTGGCACCTCCTTGTCTTTTTGTATTCTAAGGAGTAAAGGTAAGGGGGCTGGTACCCTGGTCTTTCATGTTCCTTCTTTTGCATATTGATTATTCTTGCTAAATTCTTTTTTTTTTTTTTTTTTTTTTTTTTGCTTTTTGGAGAAGGGTCTCGTTTTGTAGTTCAGGCTGGCCCTGAGCTCACTATGGTGCCTAAGCAAGCCGCCGCAAACCCAGCAATCCTGTCTCTACCTCCCGAGTGCTGGGATTACAGGCGTGAGCCACCACGTCCGGCATTGTGGTATACGGTGTTGATTGTTGGTGGGCGTGAGTCTCCACACCCAGCATTATATGTGGTTACCAGGGATCGAACTCAGGTCCTTGCGCTCGCGGGGCAGGCACCGGAACCACTGAGCTAACCCTCCGGCCCTCTTGCTAAATTCTTATGTTAATGTTACCTGGCACCTTCCAAGGTCTGGCTTCTCATTCTTTCTTTACAATTGCTAGAGTTTAACTCCAGAGGCAAGAGCTACCTTTAGTAAGATTTCATATGAATTTATTTAATAAAGCTTAATCAGATCTTATTTTATCAGTTTTCATACGTATGGCTCCCCTGTCCCTACACCAATTTGCAAAACATGTAAGGACAGAGGAACATGTTAACTAACACAACACGGATGTAACCAGAAAATCCAGATTGCATAAAATAATGTGGTTTCATTAACAAAAATGTATCAGAGACAAATGGTAATATAAAGTATAGATTAAAAGAAATGAGAGCTGACTTTTTTTTTAAAAGAGCAAAATAAGGACCTTTTAAAATCTTTTCTATAAAAGCAATGATAATAACAGTAAAAATTATCCAGTTCACCTTTTTCAGAACTCTAGAAATTAGCCAAGTATCTATTAGAGAAATGTAAATTAAAACAATATGGATATTACATCTTCCTCCAAAAGAATGCCTATCAACAAGAATTCAAAAAGAATAAAGGCCAACAAAGCTTTGAGGAAAAGGAATCTTTTGCATCACTACTAAAAATGTAAACCACTGTGGAAATCAATACTGATTAGACTCCCCAAAACACTAAAACTTGTAATTGAATTTGACCCCACTACTTCCCTTCTGGATTTCTCCCCAAAAGAATTAAACACATCAGTTTATAAAGCTAAAGAAACCACTTCCATCCTTTTGAATTTACAATACCTTTCCAGGATCTTCTGTCTTCCACTGTTCTGAGAGGAGAAAACTTAGGAGATAGCTGATGCTCTAGAACAAGCTCTCAGATATTCTAGCCTCATCAGTCACCTTCACCCTACTCCAACCTCCTTAACACAGGATAACCTCCTGTGTTATCCTCTGTGATAACAAAGGCCTGTCAGTCTTTCTGGTCACTCACACTAAGAAATGGGAAGGGGCACTTAAGTGAAGGAGGTACCTGTGCTATAAATTCTGCACTTGATCTTAGCCAAAAGGCCGAGAAGTGATATGTGCTATAAATTCTGAAAGCCTGGTTTGACCTGCATGCTGCTT
>PVIC010055419.1:0-11237 GCA_004025085.1 Thryonomys swinderianus
A
This sequence comes from Thryonomys swinderianus, assembly GCA_004025085.1. NCBI lineage: Eukaryota > Metazoa > Chordata > Mammalia > Rodentia > Thryonomyidae > Thryonomys > Thryonomys swinderianus. The sequence goes on from PVIC010055419.1 coordinate 2, forward strand.
AAGACCCAACTTGTTATTTATTTCAGCTTGCAAAATATTAGGGAATGTTTTTCCCAAACACCTTGATGAAGTAAGAGAGTCAGTGTGATTCCCTTGGGTCAGGAATCACTGAACTATAGGAAATTCGAAAAGAAGGTAAAATGTAAATCACTGGATTTATCCACAAATTCATAGCATTGTGTTAAACACCAGAAGTTCTACATTTGTGCTTTCATATGTCCTTATCAAGATTATGTTAGAAAAAAACTAAGGCTCTCTACAAACCTAGCACAGAAGTGAGGGAACATAGAACAGGAAGTATGCAGGTGATGACATTTATTAACATGGCCCTGCTCTGACACCTCCCAGCCTTACCAAAGACAAGCGTCTGCAAAGGAGTCTGATGTTGCCAATCACAAAAATCAGAATAACATAAGAATCAGACATTCTCATTGAGTAGATCTCCCTCAATGTCATCCGGCTGAGCCGGTTACCATACCTTCTCCATTGTCCAATGACCTCGGGAGGGTGAGCGGGGACTCAGAATCACAACTCTCAGACTCCATGTGGGCTGAGAAGCTTCTCCCATTTATTATGGAAGTTACAGGCATTTATATAGGGCGGCTTGGGATGTGATTGGATGAGATGGTGGGAGCAGTGCTCGCAGCAGGGTGTGAGAGGTGCAAGGGCAGAAGTAGCATTTAGCAGTGTATGATTGGTCTGCATCACCTGCACCAACTGCACCACCTTAAAGGGTCACTGTGACGCAGGAGAGTTAAGGCCTAACTCCGCACCTGAAACGTGCGTTCGTGTTCTCTAAAAATCAAAGAATGAATTTTAGGAACGATGGAGGTTTGAGTAGGAAAATTTTATTGAGAGAGAAAGCTCCTGCCTTAAGAGAGACAGAAAGGGGAACCTGGAAAGTAGGTAACCCCCCTACCTCACTTTTTAGAGGGCTTTTATGGAGCAAAGCCACGAGGTGAGGCGGGTCTGAAATAGGGGGCTACCAATAAGATTTTAAAAAGGTAGACGGGTTGTAATTGACCAATGAGTAAAGTTTCCAATAAGATTTGAAAGAAATGGGCAAGCCGTCACTAACCAATGAGTAAATGACAAACATAGTTACTTCAGCAACTTTTTGATTGAATAGGGTCCAATGAGAAATCAAGCCCTAGAGGATCTAGCTTGTCAGGAGACTCCTCCAGGTGGTTCAAAGTCCTGGCCCGCTGTCTGGGGAGTTTACAATCCTTGCATTCCCAGGGAGGGGCCAGATCTGGATTTTGACATTCCAATCTGGGAGAATGAGGTCTGCCAGTCACTGCTATCTGGAAATGTAGTTTCTCATTGATGGTGTTGACCTTCAGAAAGATCCTCTTTTTTGCAAGTCTTTCAAGGGCCGGCCCTATCTATCTGCCTACATTTGTCTAGCTGGCTGTTCTACCTATAATATTCCCTCCTCTGAAGAGGTACCTGAACTGCCATGAGGGGCAAATGGGTGAAGACCGATCTAACTTCAGGCTGGAGAGGGGCGTAGTTGTAATGACAGTTAGGGTCACTCTGCAGAGGGTCTATCTAAAGGTCCTTGATAGACTCCATGCATTGTTATCTTAGGTAGGTGTACTGCCTTGAATCTGGAGGAGACAAAAGTTAAAAAACAGTTAGGGATACATGGACCAAATAGCAAGGCCAATAGTATTATTATGAATATGACAAATAAGTGTTTCCACTGGAAGGAACCCATAATAGCCTCCACAGAGTTGATAAGGAGAAGGTCTGTGGTGTTTTGGAATCTGACATAGCATCAACCTGTCATTTGATGTCTTGGACAACAGTTGAAATATTTGTGGATGAGTCAGGGATGTATACACAACATTCAGCTTTTACAATCCCACCCACTTTGGGCTGTAGTGAAAATTTCTAGTGTCATCTGATTTTGAAGGACAACTTTTGTTTTATTACCTTTATCACCAGATCTATAGTTATCACCATAGAGACTACCAGAACTTTTTACCAAAACTGATTTAATACTGTCAAATTATGAACATATTTTTAACTCACTATTTGCATTATTTCAAACCAAAGCAAGTTTACATCTCAAACCTTCTACAACTTGCTACAGGCCCTCAAGTTCAACTTTTCTTTATCTCCTTTTACACTCTGGTGCAGCCAGACATTTTTACTTAAAAACAAAAACCAATTTCTTTTTTCCTTCTACTTACTACCAGTAAATTATCTTTCTACTTGCTTTTTAGACATTAAAACTTGAAATAACACTTTACAGTCTTTTTTGATCTCAAATCAGTATAAATATTGACTTTTTGTCCCTTACAAGCCCTGGTCAAAGCTATGAGTTTTGCTAGCTGTGTACTAGTGTCAGGCACAAGTGACTAGTGCCAGGCACAAGGAGGAATGCTCAAGCATCTGGTGTAGAGTCACTATTGAATATCTTGTCTTTTTTCATTTTTATAAAAGAGCTGTCATCACAAAAGAGAAACCGATCAGAATTAACAGGGGGTATGTCCAGTAAGTCTTTTCTGGCTATATATGAGCAAGAATTACCTGTTTGCAGTCATGTCTTTCAGCATTAACTTCTTCCTTTTCTGGCAAAAAGCTGGCAGGATTTAAGGAGGAACATGTCTTTATTTGAATAGTTGGTCCTTCTAAGAGTAAGGCCTGATATTTAAGAAGGCAACTATCTGATAACCATAAGCTCCCTTTAGATGAAAGAAGCCCTGTCACATTATGAGGTGTATAATATATTTACCTAAGGTCAGTTTGGATGCCTCTGGCACCAAGAGAGCTACTGCAGCCACAGCTCTGAGGCATGCAGGCCATCCTTTTGCTAGGAGATCTAACTCATGGCTTAGGTACACTACAGGTTGTTGAGCAGGTCTTCAATCTTGTGTAAGCACTCCTAAAGCTATGCCCCACCTTTAATCAACATATACATTGAACTTCTGTCCTGTCGGCAAATTCAATGCTAGGGCACTTAGAAGGGCTTATTGAGCTGCTTGAAAGCTGCCTGGGAATTGGTTTCCCAGGTTAAAATATGGGTTTTTGCCTTTTTGGTTTCTTTTATAAATTGATAGAGGGATCGTGCAGTTTCACCATATCCTGCTATCCAAAGGCAACAAAAACCTGTAACTCCTAAGAATCCCCTAAGTTGTTTTAGAGTTTTTGCCTGGGAGTAGGAAAGAATTGGCTCAATTCTTTCTTTCCCCAGTTTTTTAGATATAATAAGGCCCAAATATTTTACTTCAGGGCCACAAAATTGTGCCTTAGATTTAGAAATCGTATAATCTCTATCTGTTAGAAAATTTAGCAGAGCCTGAGTACCTTGGCTACAAAGTTCTTCTGAAGAAGCACATACTAGTATATAACCTACATATTGTAATACTGTGACCTGGGAGTATTTAAAATATGCCAAGTCATGAGAATGCACTTGTCCAAAGAGGTGAGGACTGTCCCTGAATCCTTAGGGAAGAACAATCCATGTCAACTGAGAGGCTTGACCACAAGGATTTTCAAAGGAAAAAAGAAACTGGGAATCTGGATGTAAAGGAATACAAAAGAAAGCATCTTTTAAGTCTAGAACTGAAAACCAACTAGCACCTTCTGGGATCTGAGAGAGAAGAGTGTATGTGTTTGGGACCATTGGGTGGATTGGCACTACTGCTTCATTTACTAATCTTAGGTCTTGTACTAGTCTCCAATCTCCATTAGGCTTATGAACTCCCAGGATTGGAGTATTACATGGGCTATTGCAGACCTTAAAGCCTTGCTGTATTAGATTGTCAATTATAGGCAATAATCCTTTCTTTACCTCAGGTTTTAGAGGGTATTGTCTCTGGTGAGGAAAAATAGTAGGATCTCTGAGATGTATCTGTACTGGAGCAGTTTAAATTGCTATGCCTATCTTACCCTCAGTCACCCATACCTAGGGTTTATTTCTGTCTCTACAAGTGGAAGACAACATACTTGTCCTGGATATATATATATATATATATATATATATATATATATATATATATATATATATATATATATAAATGGTATTTAAACAGGATAAAATATCTCACCCAAGAAGGGGAACTGGGCTTTCAGGCATAATCAAAAAGCAATGAGTGAAGAAAAAGCCATCCCAGTTATAGCCTAGGGGTTGGGAGAAATAGGGAATTACCTCTTTGACTGTGACTCCTTTCACTGAAGTATGGTGGCTGGAAGGGAGGCCAGGATTGGAGAGAAGGACCAAGAGAGAGGCACCAGTGTCCAACAGCAGGCTCACTTCTTTTCCCTCTATAGTCATAACTACCTCCATGGAGATGACAGTCCAGCCAGAGGGAGAATGTAGCGAGTGCCCTGGGCCCCTTCAGTCCAGCTGGACCAATTGATGAGAGGGGCCTGAAACTTGGGGCCTTTGCCTCAAGGGGCAATTTACCTTTGCAGTTGGGGCACGGTCCAGGGGGCCTCCTGTTACAGTCTCTCCTGAGGTGGCCTGGTTCTTTACAGTGGTAGCCGGCAAGCTGAGTCATCAAATTATTCTTGGAACCCCAAGAGTTAGACCCAGAGTCTATTTCTCTGAGAGCTGCGGCAAATGCTGAAGCATTCTCTGGATCTCTCTGTCTCCTGTCCTTGGCTCCTTCCTGCTCCCTATTATAAAATGTCGAGGAAGTAATTTTCATTAAAGTCTCAAGTGAACTATCTGGACCAGAGCCATTTTTTGTAACTTTCTTCTAATGTCTAGGGCTGACTGAGTGATAAACTTGTCTTTAAAAACAATTTGTCCCTCTATTGAGTCAGGAGCTAGTGAAGTATGTCTTATTAGGGCCCCTTGTAAGTTATCTAGGAAGACTGAGGGGTGCTCTTTTTCTCTCTGTTGGATAGTTGATAACTTAAAATAATTGATTGGCTTATTTTTGCTCCTTCTTAAGCCTTCAGTAATAGGACAATAGGTGTTTCCTACACTGGTCTCCTACCTGATCACCAGGCCAGTGAAGGTCCTGTGTAGGGACAGCTTGTGCTCCAACAGGGATTTCTAGTTCTCCTGGCTGCCTTTCAGCTGATGGTTTATAATGTACTATATGATATTTATCTCTGGCCTTAATGGCAGCCTGTGTTTCAGCTTGTACCTCACCAGAAGTAAGTGTCTGATTTAGAATTAGTATCACATCTTTCCAGACTAATTCAAAAATTTGAGCAAGTCATCTAAATTCTCAATGTACCTGTCTGGATCTTCTGAGGACTTTCCTAAGTCTTGCTTAATTCGTTTTAGGTCACTAAGAGAAAGAGGTACGTGGACAGGACCACATCCAAAAACATTGTCTACTTCTTGTAAGGGGTATTGTCCTTGAGGAGCTTGAGATAAGGATGGATACAGCCCAGTGGGGGGGCTGTATTATGGATGCCTTACTCTCAAACTTGGGAGGATAAGGAGGAGGGATCTCAGGCTCCACAGGACAAGTAGGAACAACTTTTGTCTCAGTAGGTAGAGATTCAGTAGGAGTTATTTTAGAAATTTTTACTTCAGTAGGTGGTATCTTAACTAGAGTATCCTTAGAAACTTTGCCCTTAGATTCTAAAGGATGAGAGTGGGAAACCTCATCCATAGGGGTCAGAACTATTTGGCTTCTCTCAGGCTAACATTTACATTTTGAATACAAATAGGAGTTATTCCTTAATGCAAAGAAGATCTCAACATACAGTATTTCTGTCCATTTTCCCTTTTCTTTACAGTATGATCATAGTTGTAAAATATTATCATAATTAATACTTCCCTCTTCTTTCCATCTTGGCTCTAGGGGGTAAGTAGGCCACGCACAGGTGCAGAGAAATATTAAGCTTCTCTTCTTTAGCAAGTGAGGATCAAACATTTTCCAGTATTTCAGAACACATTCCAAGGGAGTAAGGGACTCAAATATGGAATTCCCCATCTACAACAGAAACATGGTGCCTTATGAGTTTCTGTCTTGCTGTACTCCATCCAGGGCCACTGTCAGCAAACTAGAGGTATACAACATCCTTGGGACATCTTCCAAGTCTTGTTCCACTCCAGGGTAGGTAGCTACCGACTGGAGAGAGACACAGAAAATAAGTCAGACTGGAATTAACTACCCTTAACAGCGCTTGACCTTATTTTCTCCCGGGAATTCACTCCCTTACTCCAGTGAGTAATTTTTAGGGTGCCCAGACTATACTCCATCCAGTGCCTACCTTGCCGAACTGGAAGTATGTAAAATACACCTTTCTGAACCATTATTAGTTTGCTTTAGACTGTACTGTTTAGTGCCATCACTGACAAACTGGAATAAGATGAAACTAAAAGATTCCACCCATTACTTGTTGTTTCTTTGAAAGAGGGGGACTTAGGTTAATGGACAGAATCAGGACACTATTGCAGGAGATCACATCTAGAAATAGTTGGTCAAAGACTTTTGCCTTGGGCCCCAGGCAGAAAGAGCTCTGAAGTATACTATCAGATTTCTAGTCATTTTAGGTAAGGCCCTGATGAGACCAGGCTGAGGGAGTAGTTCAGTTTGGACCAAAGTTTGCCCTGCACCAGTGCTAAATGGCAGACTCTGTATCTCTGATGCTCGAGCCTTGACATCTGCTGGCATCCCTCTGTCAGTCTCATCTTGAACCAGCTGATCATTTGAAACTCATAATTTTAGTTATAGTCCTCAAGTCAGTAAAGATACCTTTATCAACTTCCTATGTGCACCTGAAGGAAGAGAAAGGCCATCTAGAGTCCTATTTTATCTATCATGTAAAGACATATATACAGGTCAGGCAGACAGTTGTTCTAGTCTTTAACTTGGCTCCCTGAAAGAAGACACCTGACTACTATCAAAGAGAAAGACTAAATAAAGTTTAAGTCACTTAAATCTAGATATTACCATATAGCATTCATAAGTCCACAGTGAAAGTTTTTAATCTATTACCTATTGGCAAACATTTTCTTGTCTACATGAGAGATGGAACCCATGTCTAGGGGAGACAAGATTTAGGTAGTCTAATTTCATTAAAGAATTTCTTTCTATATGCCATGTAACATTCTATCTTGCTGGTAGAGAAAGGGGTCTAACCATATAACTTGACTCGTAATGGAGGCTTCTGAAAGGGTTTTGCCGGCATCGTCCAGAGGGCTCTGATGCAAAGCACATCTGGTGATCACTGGCAAGTTCTCCCTTGCACCTCACTGAGGAGTTTTTAGGTATGGACAAGATGTGGAAATTCTCTCTTGATTACCCAGATGGGCGGTCGGGAGCAAGTTTCTTCTGGGGAACCTTCGGAACCCACCAAAGAGTCACCTTGGCCAGGGTTCCTCAGTTGTTGCCCCTGTTTCCACTAGTTCCACGCAATCAGAGATCTGTCTCAGAAAGGAATCCAGTTGCTTATCTGGTCAACATTCCACACATGACTGCAAGTGGGGATTCACCAGAGGGCAACTGGAGAAACCTGTTCTCTGCTTTAAGAGTGTCAGCTGCCCTATTGGCTTTTACTGGCTGGCAGAGTAACCACTGTTTGATTAAAATTCTATAAGGGACAGAAAAAAGCCTGAAGAGATCTATTTTACAGCATTTTAAGCAACAACCCAGTAGAAACACAACATGTACATAAAATTTAGAATTTAGGCCGTTTTTGAAGCAAATACTAAAAACCAGAACAAGAATCTGTAGAAGAAAGTTAAACCTTATGAAGCAAAGTTATAATTTGCAGAGAAAAAACAACCTTTTAGAGTTTCTGAAGGTAAGAAAACTCTTACCTCCGTGCAGTTATCTCGGTGGAACCTCCAATATGATGCAGGAGAGTTAAGGCCTAACTCCCCACCTGAAACGCGAGTTTGTGTTCTCTAAAAATCGAAGAATGAATTTTAGGAATGATGAAGGTTTGAGTAGGAAAATTTTATTGAGAGAGAAAGCTTCTGCCTTAAGAAAGAGAGAAAGGGGGCCCTGAAAGTGGGTAACCCCCCTACCTCATTTTTTAGAGGGCTTTTATGGAGCAAAGCCACGAGGTGAGGCGGGTCTGAAATAGGGGGCTACCAATAAGATTTTAAAAAGGTAGACAGGTTGTAATTGACCAATGAGTACAGTGGGGGCTTCCAGTAAGATTTGAAAGAAATGGGCAAGCCGTCGCTAACCAATGGGTAAATGACAAACATAGTTACTTCAGTAACTTTTTGATTGAATAGGGTCCAATGAAAAATCAAGCCCTAGAGGGTCTAGCTTGTCAGGAGACTCCTCCAGGTGGCTCAAAGTCCTGGCCCGCTGTCTGGGGAATTTACAATCCTTTCATTCCCAGGGAGGGGCCAGATCCGGATTTTGACATTCCAATCTGGGAGAATGAGGTCTGCCAGTCACTGCTATCTGGAAATGTAGTTTCTCATTGATGGTGCTGACCTTCAAAAAGATCCTCTTTTTTGCAAGCCTTTCAAGGGCTGGCCCTATCTATCTGCCTACATATGTCTAGCAGGCTTTTCTACCTATAATAACTGTATCTATTCATCTGCCAGGAGAGAGAGAGAAGTGGAAGCATCTGGAGAAAGGTTTGGCCACACCCCACAATATTGTATTTGTGAGGAAGGCCATGACTGATATTTATAAGCCAAGTATGCATTAGAGATATTTAATCTAGTTCAGTGGCTGCAGAGCAATCAGAACACTTGAGCTTGGCAATTTTTCACTTCACAATCAGTCAACAGGAGCTAAAACCTCTACAGCTTCATTGAACACCACAGTCAATGTGGTACATTCTGAACCTCAATAAAATATGGAGTACGCACTGCAGGAGCTCAACAACTCACTAAATCTGCCTGATTCTGTGGTGTTGCAATATTCATCCCTTCCTAACACAGTATTCTTGAGAAGGTCATATAATTTGAAATTACTAGCAAGTATTCAATAGAGAAAACATTCACTAAATATTCTTTCCCTCCTCCCTCCCTTATAAAAAAATATGAGAAAAGTGGACAGAGTATGCATCAAATCACTGAAAAGTACAAAAAGATGTACCTATTAACATGTTTTTGAATTAATAGAAGAAAGGAATAGTTAAGATCTAAAAACATGAATATTTCAAATCATGTAACCAAACATCCAAGTACAATCTGGAATCATAAGCCTCGTCTGTATGTGCAGACACATTTGTTATTTTATTACAGCCCTCCTCTCATTCAGCATTATGATGGTCATAACATTTTATCTTCCTTCCCTTGAATATGTGGTTCAAGGATTTTATACTCCTTATTGAATAAACCTTATGGGTCCTATGTCATGAGTGTATTTATTTATTTGAGTTTATAATACACACTTTATCACAACTGTTAGTTGGAATGGAAGTATCTGATTCATGTACTAAGATTTTCTCTCTTGTTTTAGTGCCAGTTTAGGTTGATATGACTGGCCATCTTAAGGAAAAGAAAAAGCTAAAAGCAGAAACATTTTTTAAAAATCACAAAATTCAGTGCCAGGCGTGGTGGCTCACGCCTGTGGTCCCAGGACTCAGGAGGCAGAGACAGGAGGATTGCTGAGTTCGAGGCTTGTCTGGACTGCATGGTGAGCTCAGAGCCAGTCTGAACTATAAAGTGAGACCCTGTCTCAAAAAGAAAAAAAAATCACAAAATTCAGAGTAGAATTCAGGATGCAGAAACAGGTCCATAAACTTTTTCACCATCTGAGATTTAGAAGAGTCAAAAGTATATGTTAGATAAAAGATAGCCTCGTAAACAAATGGTGCTTGGAAAACAAGCTATCCACATGCAAAAGAATGAAATTAGACTATATATATATCATCCTGAATGGATCAAAGACTTAAATACAAAAGTAAGATGAAACTACTACAAAATGACATCCAGAAAAAGCCACAGGAAAGACCAGAAATTCTTCAACAGCACTCCAATGCCCCAAGAAATTAACATTAAAAACTGACAAGAGACACCGTATCAATTTTTTTAAATTTTGCACAGTGAGCACAACAACCAAGAAACAGAAAAAATGACATACAAATGGAGAAAAAAAATTGCCAGCTACTCTTCTGATAGAGGGGTAACACATAGAACACATAAAATATTAATTTTCCCCAAACCAACAACTTAATCCAAAAAAATGGGGAAATGAACAAAACAGATACTTCTCAAAAGAAATGCAAATGGACAATGAATACAAGAAAAAAGTCTGTCACCTTTAGTCATAAGCAGAAAGTAAATCAAGACAACCCTGAGATTCTTCTGTTAGAATGGCTCTCAGCAAAAATGGAAAACAATACATGTTGGAGGGAAAGAATGCTTCTACATTGTTGGTGGACATGTAGACTAATAAATGCTACCAATTCATGGATTTAAAAGCTAAAAGTAGAAATACCATTTAATCTAGCTGTAGCTCTCTTGAATATATTACCAAAAGAGTGAAACATCATACTATTATAAAACATACATGTAAATATGACTATTTACAGCAGCTCGATTCATATTAGCTAAGCTTTAAAAACAGCCCACATGCCCATCAAGAGATGAATGGATGAGTAAAATATGTGTATACCCAATAATGTTTTATTCAACTATAAAAAGAAAAGTTGAATTCAATCTTTTATAGGAAAATGGATGGCTTCTGAGACCCTAATGTTAAGTGAAATAAAACAGAAACCAAAAGTTAAATATTTCAAGTTAAATATTTCTCCATTTTGTATGAGAAACCCAGTTCTAAGTAAAGACGTGTTTTGGAATGAAGGGAGATCAGCTGGAGGGAGAGGAGATGATAAGAAAAGGGGGAAAGAGATCAGAAATTATTGACTTAGATATAGATCCTCAAAATAAATGTACATTTCACTCACTGCAAATATACACAAATAAAAAAGCTGGTAGAATTATATGTTAGCACACTAATTGAGATACTAATCCTGAAGTGGTCATTAACTTAATATTAATTACATTTCTCTTGTGTCTCCAGTCATTTCAAGGAAGTTTGATTCTTAATTTCTTGCTTCCAAGATGTGGTAATATACAAATTTTTTTTAAGTCTCAGTCTTTTGAAAAATCTTTAAGCTTTTTTCTTGTAAAGAGAGGGAGGTTTTACCAAGCCTGTTTACCAGCAGGCTTATTGTTTCTGTTTTAATGTTTAAGTCTCGTATCCACTGTGAGTTTAGTTTTGTGCATGGTGAAAGAGATAGGTCTAGCTTTAGCTTTTGGCAGGCTAGAGCCCAGTTTTTCCAGCAACATTTGTTAAAGAGGCTGTCTTTCTTCCATTGGGGATGTTTGGCTCCTTTG
>PVIC010055420.1:0-11233 GCA_004025085.1 Thryonomys swinderianus
CTTCCCGCTGGCCCAATGGAATCTTTGCTGCCAGCCTCAAATACAGGAGCAATGCAGCCTGAAGTAGGAGGGAGGAAAAGAGGGGAGACGCCCACCCTCCGACTGGGGGCATAGCCCAAGATATCACCCTGGATCTGGACCTCTATTCGTGGAGAGTCAGGCTCCGTCCAGCCTCCTCCAGCCAGCAGCTCTGCCCTGGGGTGAGAGCGTGTGCCTGCCTGGGTCACTCTGTCTCCCTGACCATCTAGATCTCTCCTCCTCCCACATCATCTGAGGTCACTGGGTCCCCAAGAGCTCGGTAGCAGCCACCCCTCATAGTCACAAGGAGCCCCAGGCTCTGCGGCTGGATTAGACACGGGAATTCTCCAAGCAGCACCAAGCCTGTGTAGGGCACCCTGTGGACAAGACTCTCCCAGACTCTCCTGTCAGCAGCCTTCCCAGGACAGCGCTCCTAACCACACCTCTTGAGAAAGTGGAGCTCTACAGGCAAGAAAGCACCATGCCACAGTGGAGCAAGGAGGCAGTGGCTGTGTGTCCTGTCTTCCTTAAGGGCACCAGTCACTGGATGTAGGGTCATCCGAGGCAGTCCAATCCCACCAGAACGAAGTACACCAGTAGCTACCTTCTTTCCAAACACATCACCTTAACGATAAACAGAGTTAGGACCTCAGTGTGTCCTTTGGAGAGACACAGCTCTACCCACAGTACAAGAGTTATCTCCAATGAGAATAGGTCACCTTTAAAAATAATTTTCCACTGATCAGAGTCAGGAAGAAGTCATTCTGTCAACACGGTAGAAAGTTAAAAAGGAATGAAATGAGTGTTCCTTTCAAAGAAAGTAGCCCTCTCTTGGGGTGCAACACAGTGGGGGGGGGGAGCCTGTGCACACAGGCAAAGCACTGGGCTGAGGAACTAGGCTACGGTACTCTCAGCAGGCTGCACAACCTCTCAGTTTTGGTGTATCCACTGGCACAACAGATTAATAATGCTCCCTCTGTGGTAAGCACAGACTGTGATGTAAGAGTTCTTGCCTGATTTTAATGCTCAGAAAATGGAATTAGAGTAGCTGGATACCTTCCTGAAGGCACAAAACAAGGCAGTACAGGAATCAGGTTGTTCCTCCAAGACCTGCCAGGAGCTCTGGGCAAAGATGTGTTACTGTGACTATTTTCTTCAACCACTGGTAATAGAACCAGGTACCCAAATCACCTGCGATCTCCCACACATAAAATAAAAGTTAATCTTGTGAGTTGTACATTTTCCTGAGTATGTTTTCTAATCAGAGCATAAGAAAGTACTACCACTTAGTCCCTGAAATATATCTATATTCCTCTGCAAACCTGAGAGATGTAGCCACAGATAGTGCTTGGGGTGTTATTGTTTCTACACTGTCACTGTAGAAAATACAGCTCCCAGCATCTGGGGACCCCCTGTTCCTTTCCACAGAAAGCTTTGACTTGGGGAAGAGGCATGAGGCAACCTGCAATGACACACCACACAGGCGGGACACAATTAGTAGTTGGAGCTGGCCACAGTGGAGAGGCTGGCAGAAAGCATGACGCATCAGAGACAACTTCGGATCTCAGCGTCCCGTGGGAGCTCAGCAGAAATACAGATCCCAGCGAGACTCAGGAGACTGAAAGCCTAGGAGTGCTTTGTTTCCACTGTCCTTTTCAGCACGCATCTAAGCCCAAGCCAATCTGTGAAGCTTTATTGTTGCCTTAGTAATTATCTCAATCTGTCCCCAAAACACTATTTTGCCTAAATTCAAGAGCTTTCAAATAAAGGCTTAAAAGGCATCACATTTTGCAAAGCCATGCCTACAGTCACATAACTCTTAGAGAACAATAATCAAAAACTCATACTAAACCTGTAATTTCAAAACTCACAGTGAACTAAACTTCCACCCAAATGCCATCTGTCAGACAACAGAAGGAGGCAGCCAGGCACTCAGTGCTCATGAGAACCCCAGATCTGTTCGGACAAATTGTAGGTGCGGAGAACGTTTTGGGCTACAGGCTAAGTCAGCTACGGCTGTGGCTCAGGCTCCTGACAGCGCCCACGCACCTCACGTACTCCCGCCAGGACACAGAGTCACAGAAGCCCCAGACATCTAGATCGGGGCCAGACTTTTCCCTGTGCCTTTGTGTCCCACTACACTGATGTGATTCCATGACCCAACAAGCGAATAGGAGCCTAAACCTAGCAGATATGTTAAGAGCAAGCAGATTTCTTTTTCCCCACTAAGAAAAGACATTTCTCCAATACCTCAAGAGCCACCCCCAAATCCACAGATTCTATTTTGACTTCTCTTACAGTGGTCAGAAGTAAGCCCAAGCAACACATACATGTGCGTATGTGTGCACACATGTGCACACACACACACACACACACACATGCACTCACAGTAAGTTAGTACTGACAGGTTTTTGAGGTGCTCATCAATTCCCTGCCAGAGTTTACAGCTGCAGTGAACAATTTGATGTGACTCTAATTTCTAATTATGCCTCACTGGGAAGGGGGGAGGTTGTCAGTTTTACTCCTCCCGTGGTGAGAAACAAAATGATTCTACTTTCCGCTGCCAACCAAATCATCCTATTCTTCGGCAAAGCTAAGAATAATCATCTAAATAACAAAAATCAACAGGAGTGATTAACATTTCAGGATAGCCTCCGGCTTCTCCAGCGCAATGCCTCCACGGAACCGAGTGCTGTGGGGAGGTCTTCAGAAAAGACTGCTGAGCTCTGTGAAAGGCAAGTGGCTCGAGTGTCACCCCGATTCTGCAGCGGAGACTGCTCTCTCCCTTCAGCCTCGGGTGGGCCAGTGACAGGCCTCAGCCCTCGCTCGGTTATCTTGCTTTGGGCCTACACGGTGGCTAGAGGTCCCTCGGTGTGGCGAGCCTGCGATGGGGCAGGAGGACAGCTGTGGGAGGAAGAGCCGGCCAGGTGCCCCGGGACTAGCAGTGCACTCGCAGGCCTCAGTCACAGCAGAGGGGAAGAGGCTGCCCCCTGGGGAGGCAGCAAGAAGCCGTGCCCCTGGGGCCACCGTTGTGGTTCTTTCCTCCTCTGAGCTGTGGTCAATCACTTGACTGATGAGCTGCAGCGGCGCCCGAAGACCACCTGTGAGAGATCTCAGCTCCTCAGGCCAGGTCGGTGTGCACTCGACCCCAGAGGCAGGAATCAAATGGCAGAGTGACTAGCGTACTGCAGTGACTCCCTTTGGATCCTTCAGGGGAGAGAAACACTCACACCGGAGAGAATGAAGGGGGTCAGTGTTTGTGCTGACAGCATCCTGAAGGGACTTCCAAGGAGCAGTGTCACCAGCCTCAGGAGAAATGCAACAGCCTGAGCCCCTCATTTTCTCATCTCTGAGAGCCACGTGTGTACATTCTCGTGAAGACCAACGAGGGAGCCCTTGCTGTGAGTTTGAGGGCTTCTCCCAGGCAACTAGCCCATAACAAGCCTGCAGGACCCCTTCCCCATCACATGCAAAGTGTGGGGCCAAAAGGGGGTGCCCAGGAACCAACGTGTCGGCCTTGTGCTCCAGCCAGACACCAGCCAGCAAGCTCTACTTCTCTGAAATATGAAAAACAGAGTTGTGAATTATCTCAAATTAACAACGTTCCATAATAGAGATTCCAGAACAATCTGCAGGAAATAGCCATCTAAAGATTATCCAAGGGTTCAAAGCCTTGCTCTTCATAGCAAAGACTGTATTTGGCAAACTGATCTGTAACGGTTACTGAATATGAATATGCAGAGCCATTTACACACATAAAGGACTTTAAAAATACTTCCTTTCCCTGTCTTAAGCACTTAGAAAGACATAAGTGATAAATTTGAAGTGAGATTCATAACACACACCTCCCATTCTTCAGTGACTTGTGTACATCTTCTTCATGCCCAACCACTCATTTTAGAAGTATTCCTTGATCAGGTTTCAGGAATTTGTTAATTTGGGCCTTTTAACACAGGGTATCATGTTACAATGCAGCGTGACCTTGCTTGGCATGAGGTATCATAAAAGTTACACAAAAGGGCTCCATTCACAAGGACGCCGGTGGTACAGTCCGTCTGGATAACCAGAGCTTACTTTAAAGGACGTGAACACAGAGTCAGTTCCCCCAGCCATTTGTCTTAAAATTAGAGACTTTCAACTGCTGCATACAACAGGCCACACAGCGTGGTTGGGTAATAAAAGTAACAACCCGACATGAAATAAATAAGAAAAGCATTAGGGAGAAAGGACTAATCGGATCATCTAAAGAGTTATGTGGCTGTGGCACATTATGAGGAATTATTTAAGTTATAATTTTCACCTGGGCTATATTCTAGCTCCGTAAAAATTCCACATCTGGTTGAAGTACAATGATCCAGGTCTGCTAGTCTTGCAATAAAATTTCCTGAGAATATAGTAGGCTGCATGTAGGCTATGCCTCATGTGTTAGACACCTGAAATTAAGGAGAGCATTTTTCTTTCAGGTAATCAGGCCCAAAGTCACAAACCATAGGAAGAAGGGTCGATGAAAATGCTAATGTGTTTGGCATCCGCCACGGAGGTGTGAAAAGCCCCCTACAGGCTCTGTCGGCGACACACAGTTCTCGTCACCCAGCTGGCCTTGGCTGAACCCGGGGAGTTCAGGAGATGTGTTGGGAAGTGGAGCCCACACATCGCACTTGCCGGCTGAAATCTGTCCCAGCGCAGATCTGAAGACCTGCTTTAACGGCCCCCATCACTTCCCACCTGCTCTGTGGACTGAGGCCCGAGAAAGAGGACCAGCTGGATCTTCAGTGGGGTCGTAGAACTGAGTCACGGCTCAGGTTTATCTGCATAACCTCTTGGAACATGAAAGGCTACACAGTTCAGCTGTGGTTTCCCCCGAATGACTGGACCCAGCTGGGCACCAGGTCTCAGTTCACGGAGGCAACATCTCTGCAGCAGAGGTGCCTGTGTTCCTTGTACCGCACCTTGGGTGAGGCTTCACCATTCCATCAAGTTTTCCTTTGCTCGGCTTCATTGTGTCTCCGCAGCTCTAGCTGAGGCTGAGCTTTCCTTCCCCATTTCAGACAGAGCTGCCTGCCGGGCTCTGAACTAATCACTATGATGTCACATTACAGGTGAGGTTCTGTGCTGCTCCGGAGACAAGCATCAGCCATAGCAACACTAAACTGATTGGACGCCGAAAACTTCTCTCCTCCATGAAACTGGCCAAAATTGGTAAGTTAACTGTTTTTAGCATGTTGAGGAGCTCACAAAATGTTAGCAGCAATTTGGGGAGCAGTTTATGCAAGAAAAAAAAAAGGCTTGATGAGACGTCTGGGATCCTAATGTATCCTGATCCCACTTCCCTCCCGTCCTAGTGACAGCAGTAGCCAGCCAGCAGACCTCAGAAGGCAGCAGAGGGAGCTCCTCAGCACCACACCCTCAGGCCATGGCTGGATTGGGCCTCCCAGAAGGAGCGCTTGCTGGGCTGTCTTTATCTGGCCCGACTAGTAGTTCATCCCATGGGAAAGACTTCACTGATGAAGGTGTCTCTTTGGTTTCTGTTCCCAAGACTCATCTCCCCTGAGTTAAAAGACAACTACACAGAGCAATAATTAGAAATGTGTGTTAATGGGTGTCCAATATATAATGATATAATTTATATGAAAATAATATCTCAAAGGAAGGGGCAGATTCTAGAGCTACACAGGGGCACAATCTCCAAAACTAAATTAGTATTTTACATGCCATGTCATTTTTGTACCTATTTTACTTCTTTATTTGAGGTTATATATTTTGGTCATATAGCATTTTAACTTCTTCACCTTTCCTTTTAATATATTAGAAAATTATTGTATTATTGGTTGCCCTGAGGGTTACAGTTAGTGTCTTAATTAGTAAAACTTTTGTTTCAGTTTATAGCTAGATTTCAGTATTAAATAATTTAAGTTGGTATTAGCCCAGATAAAGTCATATATACAGAAACAAATATCAAAATGACAGGCATAGATCCACCTTATCAATAATTTAATTAAATTTTAATGGATAAAACACTCCAATGGAAAGGTAGAGGTTGACAGGACAGGATTTGAAAACACAAGATCTATGCTATGTGTTACCTGAAAGAGACATCCTTCTAAAAGCCAAGGCACAAATAAATTGAAAGTAAAGAAATAGAAAAGAAAACATCATGAAAACAGTGACCAAAGCAGAACTGACATGGCTCTACAGATATCACACAAAATAGATTTAAAGACAAATGTTGAAAAAGAACACGTACAATGATAAGTGTCGATCCATAAAACACGCATGCAATAGAACCTAAAACACCTAGCAATAGAACCCAAATGAATATTTTTTACAGTACTTGGGATTAAAGTCAGGATCTCAGAGTGGTAGACTTTGAGCCACCACTGAGCTATCTCCCCAGCCCTCTTTGTTTTCTTATCTTGAAACAAGATCTTCCCACGTTGGCTTCCAACCTGTGATCCTCCAGCTTCTGTCTTTCAAGCAATAAGATCTATAAGCAGGTGACACCCTGCCCTGCCTAAAATGAAAGTAAAGAGAAAAGTAGAAAATTCAACATTTTGATCCAGCTTTCAATAACGGACCTAACAGGTACACAATCAACAAGGAAACAGAGCACTTGGAACACCACCAATCAGTTAGACCTAGGAAACATTTGCTGAGCTCCCCACCCACAGCAGAATGCACATTCTTCTTCCAGTATGGACACAGGTTAGGCTGAAAGACACATCTCAGTCAACTTAAAAGGACTGACATCTTTCAAAGAAGGTTCTCTGAACAAAGTAGAAAAAAAAATTAGAAGTGAAAATAGATTTGTGAATTCACAACACAGGAAATTAAACATCAAACTTCTAAACAAAATGAATTCAATAAGAAATCATAATGGATATTGGAAAATTTCTTTTTTTTTTTTTTTTTTTTTTTTTGAGACAGGGTCTCGCTTTGTAGTTCAGGCTGGCTCTGAGCTCACTATGTAGCCCAGGCAAGCCCTGAACTCAGCAATCCTCCTGTCTCTGCCTCCTGAGTGCTGGGATTACAGGCTTGAGCCACCATGCCCGACACTGTGGTATGTGGTATTGATTGCTGGTGGGCGTGAGTCTCCACGCCCAGCATTGTATGTGGTCACCGGGGATTGAACTCAGGACCTTGCGCTTGTGAGGCAGGCACTGGAACCTCTGAGCTAACCCTCTGGCCCTGGAAAATATTTTTGAGATGACTAGATAATACAGTCTTAGCAAATTATGGAATGTGGTGAGCAAAAATGTATAACTATACATGCCTACATTTTTAAAGCTTCAAATAATTTTCTGAGGGGTACCAGGAATCAAACTCAGAACCTTGTGCTTGCCAGACAAGTATGGCACCACTAAGCTGCATCAGCCCTAAAACAACTTAATCTTCCACCTCAAGAAACTAGAAGATAGTCTTTGGCCATATCACCCTGAATGCTACTGATCTTGTCAGAAGTTAAACAGGGTCAGGCCTGGTTATTACTCGAATGGAAGAAACTAGAAAAATTGTATTAAAGTAAACCCAAGTAAATAGAAGGAAGAAAAACATAGAGAAATGGATGAAATATGGCATGGAAAGATAATAGTAAAACTAAACAAAAACAAAATAGTTGACTCTTTGAATGATCAATAAAATTGATCACTTTAGCCAGACTGACAAAAATAAAAGAAAAACTAATTACAAAAATCAGAGATTAAGGAAAGAGCACTACTGTTTCTCTTACAGAAATAAAGTGACTTATGGGAATGCTATAAATAAGTACATTCCAAAATATTAATCTATAATCTATATGAAATCTAAATATTCCCACAAAGATACAAATTTGGGACACGTTGAAATGATTTCAGAAGAAACTGAAAGCCAGAATGGACTCATAGCAACCAACACAGAGATCAAACTAGCAATAATAACTATAAAAATAATAATAAGCCCCACAGAGAAAAATGAAAGATAGGATGCCTTTACTAATGACATCTATGAAACATTTAAACAATCAACACCCTCCCTTTACAGAGAGAATAGAAAACAAACATAATTCTTGAAATCTTCTTGCCTCCACATCTATCTTGTGCTTTGGCCACCTAAGCCCTTGTTTTCTCATTGAGGGGAAAGGGCAGATGGGCCTTGCCAGTGCCCACACACCTACCCTCAGAGCCAGCAGAGTCTGCAGGTCACACCTCTCAACAGGAAGAGGGTTTCAAGCCTTTTTGTATGGATCTGCTAACCACTAGCTGCTTCTCTAGTGAAGATCCTTACCCTGGACCTCCATAAAGGCAAGGGCCTCATGCCCACCAGCATGCTATGCACCCCAGGGACTACAGTAGAAGCTGTCTTCCCCTCTTAGTCCCTCCCACCCATTGGAGGGATGCTGTCCATGTTAAATAGTCTAAACTAAAGCAGTGATGGAATACTTTACAACTCACTCGTGAGAACAGCATTCCTGATTCTGAAACAAGCTGCCACAAGAAAAGAAAAATACAGAGTAATGTCCTCAGAAACACTGATCATTCTTTTAAAAAAAAATTTGAACTGAGCCGGGCGTGGTGGCTCACGCCTATAATCCCAGCACTTGGGAGGCAGAGACAGGAGGATTGCTGAGTTCGAGGCTTGCCTGGGCTACATAGTGAGCTCAGGGCCAGCCTGAATTACAAAGCGAGACCCTGTCTCAAAAAAAAAAAAAAAATTTGAACTGAGCCCAACAATATAGAAAAAAATCATACTGGGGAACAAATGGAATTTATTCCAGGAATGCAAGGTCAGTTCGATGTATAAAAATCACTATACAGCCCAGTAATAGATCAGCTGCCTGACTGACAAAATTACATAATCATCTTAATAGATGATGAAGAAGCATTTGACAAACCTAGCACACTTTAATGGGAAAACCATGGAGCGAACTTTAAAAAGACAAACTTTTTCAAGCTGGTGAAGTCCACCTACAAAAATCCACAGCTAAAGTCTTAATGATTAAAATAAAACTTAAGCTATTCTCTAAGATCAAGGACAACCCAGGGACATGTACTCTAATCATTTTCATACGACAGTGCACTAGAGGTCCTAGCGAGGTCATTTGGGCCAGGAAAATAAAAGAAAGAAAAGCCACTTGGATGAGAAAGGAAGTAAAACTACCTCTAATTGCAGGCAACATGTATATTAAAACCCAAAGGAATTCACAAACATACATGTCCAAACACATACATGCACAGAAACACATACTGCCTATTAGATCTAATAAACAAGTTCAACAAGGTTTTGGGAAAGGAATGGTAAATTTTAAAGGCTAGAGGTTCAGAATAAATAAAGCAGAGAGCATCAAAAGCAAAGAACACAAAGCTAAACTGGAGGAATGGCCTGAAGCTGAGACATGCAGAACCCTTAGTCAGCTCTCAAGTCCTTGTCTCTCTCAGCCATCACGTCAGCTTCTGTAAGTGGAAAAACCAAACACATTAAACCTCACAATGCTCTCCACATGCCACAGTGTCAGGCTTCAAGTAGGTTGTCGATAAACTTAAATTAGGCCATGACTTCAGAAATAATAAAAGTTGCCTTTATTGTTAAATCTGAAATAAAGGCAGGTGTGGCTGCTTATGCAATGGACGTCCTAAATCCAATAGTATATATGTGGATGTGAGGGGTTTGGTGGAGCAAGTCATGTAACTAAAACAACAATAATAATCGTAAAATGTATTGGTCTTTCATGTGCAGTGGTACTATGCTGAGAACTTGATATCTTCACATTTTCCAAGAACTTTAGAAATCAAATTCTGTGAGTATCCTAAATTTTCAACCAGAACGTTAATACTCAGAAGAACAACTCCTTTCATAAAGTCCACTAAGAAACTCAGGACTCTTATATGGCACACTTTCTTTACTAAAAGACTATGGAACAGAAGCCGAGCTTAGGGTGTTCGTTCAACCACCGTGTTGCTGAGCTCCAGTGTGCAGCACTGTGGAGATGGTAAAAGACTGAGCCATGCCCCTTATGGCAAGGGCTGGATATGTATGGTCTCACTGGTTCAAACAGGCCTCAGATCAAGAGTTAAACAGTTCCTTCTCCCTCAGCAAAGAAGGTGGGTTGTGGGGATGTCTACAGAGCAGGTGTACGTATGGCATGCAAAGACCAGACAGGAAAGCACTTTCCTTCCTGTCAAAGAGACCGTGTGATGTCTGGCATTACCAACATTTGTACAGAGCTCAAACTCACACCATCATACAGTCTGTAATCTTCAAGTAGTGCTCATCACACAATAATAATCTTCATAACTAAATCACATAGTCAGATTGTGTAAGTCTTCAGATATAGGGAGAAAAGTGATTGTCTTTCTGCCTTTGTTTCACTGTAGAATTTGAGACTTGCCACAGGAAAACTCTTTTTTCACATAAACACTGTCAAAATGCACAAGGTGATATTCACAAATTGTTCCAAAATTATACGTGTTTTCCTTTAAGTTTTTGGCATTTATGGTTAAACTTCCTCAAATATAAATAGTAAGAAATCATGTTAGATACCCTATTTAAGGAATTATCATAAAGCAAAATTAGTAGGCACTACTTGAGATTCAGGAGACAGAATCTGAGTGTGTGACACTAGCAGGGACCATCACATTTTGAAACAAGAAATTTGACAAAGGCACTAAAGAGAATGAGTCAGGGTGCTGGCGTTTCTACAAGATGCTACTGTGAACAGGGGCTTTTATTGTTTACAATATAATCACAGCAACCATAGAATATCTTCTGATCTAGAAGAAAGAAAAGAAATAAAAACATGAATACTTGGGAAATAAGTGTTTCATAAGAGTGAAGCAAGTGATTTATTGGTGTTCTTTTTACATTAAATGAGCCAAGAGATTCCCAGAAGAAAAAACACTTAAATATGATCTTAAAATTAATTATGCTTCACCCCATAATAGTATTTAAATTGCATTTAAATTGTTTATTCAAGCATTGGACCTGTCAGACAAGAAATGTGTTTTGCCCTTCCTCTGAATATACAAAGCCCACTCTGGAAACACTCTCAGTGTGGTCCCCAGGTTCCACATCATGTTTGCAAAGGTGATACCAAAGGACCTCATGTGCTTAGTGTGATGCTCTTCAGAACACACAATTAGTTCTGGGGCTGGTTCTGAGTTGTCAATGATGATGAAGTAATTTTACTGTCATTACACCAGATAATGCATTAATTAAGTGGAAAAGTGGGGGAAAAAACTATAAA
>PVIC010055421.1:0-11235 GCA_004025085.1 Thryonomys swinderianus
TGCCCTTGTTTTCCTTATTTCCAATTCAAGTCTGATGTGGTTTGAATGTTGTCCCCTCTACTACTAACTCACGATGGAATTTCATCCCCACTGCAGCAGCAATTGGAGGTGCCTCCCAGGAGGTGTTGGGGCGGACAAGGACCCTCGGGAGGGGTTTCCTCCCTTGCTCTTTCACATGAGGAACAGTGCTCTCTCCAAAAGATGTACAGCTCAAAGAGCCATTTTAGAAGCGGAGAGCAAGTTACTTACCTGACGCTGAACCTGCCAAACTTTGATCTTAGATTATCCAGCCTCCATAGAGGCACAAAAATTCTATTCTTTCTAAATTACCCAGTCAGTGGTATTCCATTAAAGTACAACAAAAGAGTGAAATATTTCAAAGAATATTTATTTACCCACTCTGTGTTGTGCACTATCCTAAAAACTTCTGGGTTATATAGATCCATGATCTGAGATTTCTATATGCTAATAGAAAAGATAAATAGTAAATGCAAATGAAAAAAAGAAGAAAGAAAATGGAATGGGCCAGGGAAGTTGGAAATTTGGGATGATGCTTAAACATATCAAGGAATTTAGTCCAGCAAACATCTAAGATCTAGGAAGAAGGTCTAAAAACAGAGGAAAGAAATAGAGTGAGAGCCATGAGGTAGACCATGCCTGGGCTGATGGAGGAGAGCATGGAGACCACTATGGCTGGAAACAAGGGTGGGTG
The DNA here is from genome assembly GCA_004025085.1 of Thryonomys swinderianus. NCBI lineage: Eukaryota > Metazoa > Chordata > Mammalia > Rodentia > Thryonomyidae > Thryonomys > Thryonomys swinderianus. The sequence goes on from PVIC010055421.1 coordinate 713, forward strand.
CTGGAGGCTGGGAAGAGAGGAAGTGAGATCATGAAGGCAGGTCTCTAGATTTTTACTCAGCACGGGCAGATACTGCAGTGGTTTTAGCAGCTGAGTCCTCTGATAGGACTTAAATTTAAAATATCACACTTTCTGCATCAGTGAGAGTTAAACGGAGAGGGGGCACATGGGAGGGCCCATGAAGAGGAAAGTGTTATAATCCCATAATCTGGCTTGATATCCCAACAGCAAATAGGAAAGACGTGAGGAAGCAGAAGAGGTGGTAAGCACAAGATCTTTGGTTTCAGAGAACCTGTGTTTAATCTGGACACTACCATTTACTAGCTATGTGAATGAGCATGAAATAACATTACAAAGTCTCACCTGTTTCAATGCTAAAAATAGCAATAAAATCTTTATCAACTTTTAGACACTGTTTTGAGGCGTATATAAGTTCCAAGTATATTATCTTGCAATGCAAGTGCTCAATAGAGTTCAACTATTATTGCGAGGGAATTCATTATCATAAAGATCTCCAAGAGCTAAAAATGAAGCAATGTAGTCCAAGGGACTTTAATTGGAAAGTCTTGATTTTGTGACTATCCTACAGCAATTAACTCAGTTAATTATCAAAATCCTAAAAATAGCTCAAATTACTTTATAATAAGAAATACAAATGTTCTCTAGTTGATATATTCATTAATAGGTATGTGATCACTTAACTAAGTTTCTTCAAATCAACTACTGTTAACTTTACGATACAGATATCTTTATGAATTATGGAGTATATTTTCTGGTTAAAGCACTGGAGATTTAACTAATTCTTCAAGAATAGTTAAGTCATGGCTTGGAGATGTAAGCAACCAACCATATCTCAACGTTAATTTTTCTCCTTATCTGGCTTCAAAACTACTAGCTTTCTATGATCTCCATTCTGCTGTTAAGGTCCCTTAATAAATTTTGTAGTTGAGACTCTGTATATTTTAGTTTTAGAATTTCTACTTCATTCTTCCCTAAAATTCTTACATCTTTGTTGAAAACTCTTACTTGTTCAATCATTTCTGGAATATTTTCTATTATATCATTGAGCATACTTAAGACATCATTTTAAAATCCTGTTTATTATTTTCAGCATCAGGGTCAGTCTCCATCCACATTTTCTTATTTTTTAATCAAGAATTTTTGAACTGTACCCTTGATATTGTTAAAATCAAGTTGCAGGATTTAGTTTTTTCATCGTCCTTTGTTGACTTTTGTTGTCTACAATTAACTTGGTTGAAGTAAAACTAGAAAGTTTGTCCTAAAAAGCAGCTTCTTGTTAGCTCGAGTTTTTAAATCTTGGAGTGGGCCATTTTTTTTTAACAAGCACATGTTTATTCAGGGATTAGGACAGGGTTTGCATATAATTTATACAGGAAATTTGTATTTTCTCCCCTTCTGGTTCTCTTTTCTGCACTTCCACTCTCACTTCCAGTGTTTTTGTTGCCTGCTATCTTCTAGAGAACACAACACAAGTTTCCTGTAAGAGTTTTATGTATTTCACAGAACACTGATGGAACTCGGCCCTCAATCTAAAATCCACAAAATACATGGAATTTTCACAATCACATTCTCTGTTCAGTTGTTAACTCTCCTCAACAGTGTGCCTTTGTCTTCTCCAGTGTGTTCCTATGTTCAGTCTTTGTATTGTCCACAGAATTTGTAGTTGTTTTCTAGCAAGAGTCAGTCTGATGGGAGCTTACTCATCTCAGAAGCACACAGTTCAGTATCATAAATTATAATCCCACTTGATTATTTTCTACAAGATTTGGGAAAAATTTATAGTAATGGGTACAAAGATATTTGAGCCTTCCTGTTTCCCAAGAAATTCTAAACCAGCAGTGTCACATTCTAGAATACTGATTGTATTTACCAGTGAGTGAGTCACTCTGTGTTCATAAATCAACTATTTAAACTAAGTTGATGTCAAATTCCATAAAAAGAAACCCCACACTACTTTGCTTTCTTTCTCTTCTCTTCCTCTTAGGAAGATTTAGGTACTTTCTGGTTCATTTTCAGGTTCGTAGGTGGACCTAGCATTGAGAGCTGAGAATAAGTGGAAGAAAAAACAACTCAGTTGTCTACAGATTCAAGAACCATCCTCTCTTCATGTACTCAACAAAACAAGCCCCCCACTGTATATCTTCAGCTCTAAACCTACGGCAGTGATACACTACTTATAACTAGTAAAACTTTTTCAGGAAAGACCATCACAGCAGTAAGGTACTTTGATGCCAGTTGATTTCTATTGATCAGGCAAGGTGTCCAAATGTAAGGTCTTATTAAGTGCAAAATGTAGATGGTTTAAGCTGGTAATTAAGTGTGCTGGTTCATCTGGCTGGATTATGAGTTCATGCGGGTTCATTACAATATTTGAGTTATATTTTTGAAAATTTCCACATAAAAATTACATTTTAAAAAACAGACTGTTCTTTTACTACAACATGTCACTCTGAAATCTACTGTTTTAATCAGACCTATAAAAAAATCAAAGCACGCATTGACAGAGTTGTTAAACTCTAGATTAACTTCCCATTCCCAGCTATCTAGTTTTGGGGCCTTGCAGAATTTTCTGTTGAACCAGCATTAACTTTTTAACCATACCAATGGTGAAAATACTGTCCCTTTCTTCTGCCTAATGCTTGTGCTTAGGGGATGTGCACCAGAGTTATTACTAAAACTCACTGCTACTTAAATTTGAATCTGCCTTATTTCATTATAGAGATCCTAATTCCCAAGCCTGATATCCTCATAATCTAAGAATTAATTCCAAATTGATGCAGAAGAACCTACTAGAATTTCTAAAATTAAAATATATCAGAACAATTTCTGAACAGTAAATCATGAACATGTAAAAGTAATCATTCATCACTTTAAAAGATTGCAAAAAAAGGTCCCATGGCATTTAATAGCAAGTTTCCATTTATCAAACTATTTTATTAACAGAAAATTTTATAGGCCTCTAATTTGTTTTCATGGGAAATTATTCACTCCATTGTTTGAGTACTGAAAACATACCAGAAGTTCTTTATAAGTGCTGGGTATTTAATGATAAGTAAAACAAATAAGGAGTTCTAAAAGAGCTTATATTTAATAGGAGAAACATACAATAGAAAATAAATAAGCAATGTGCCAGATGTTTAGAAGTGCTTTGGAGATAACGTGGTAAAGGAGGGATGCTAAAGGGTGTGGTTGAGGCTTTATAAAGTCTGGCCCAGAGATGCACCATTGGTAAGGTGACATTTGAAACCATATAGGCATGGCATGAGGACTGAACAATTACAATATGCGAAGGAAGAGTATTACCAACAAAAACAAGAACTGAGGCAATGGCTCTAAAGAAGAAACATTTTAGTTCAACAGTCAGCTGGGAAATAGGTGAGACTAGGGGAGAGGGACCAGATATAAAGGCCCCTGGGGCAATTATAAGGATATTATCTTTTATCGTGCCACATGAGAAAGCTATTGTGAGACTTCAAACAGAGTAGAAGCATAATTTATCCATTAAAAGGATACCTCTGGCTACTGTCTAAAAAGACATAGTAAGGAGAAAAAGTTAAAAACAAAAGAGATACATGAAGAAGCTAATAATACGCAATCCAGGCAAGGAACCAGGGCTGCCTGCCCTGGGAATTAGAAGCGGGATTGGTGAGTGATTCCATTACAAACATATTTTTATGATAAGTCCAAAAGGGTTTGCTGATAGATTGTTTATGGGTTGTAGGAAATGTCAAGGATGACCCCAAAGATTTGTTTGGAGCATCTGAAAGAATATAATTGGCATTTTCTAAAAAAGGAAGGGCTGTGAGATTACAAAGCAGCAGGCAAAGCACTTGCAATGCCTGGGTCTATTATTTCCTTACTTGTTTTCTTCAAAATTGCAAAAGGCACATAAAGTTCATAGGTATGCCAGGTGTGGTGGCTTACGCCTGTCATCCCAGCACTCAGGAGGCAGAGGCAGGAGGATTGCTGAGTTCAAGGCTTGCCTGGGCTCCATAGTGAGCTCAGGGTCAGCCTGAACTACAAAATGAGTCCCTATCTCAAAAAAAAAAAAAAAAGAAAGAAAAGTTCATAGGTCTGTTATAAGAGCTAATGGGATAATGGGAATCATCACTACACCTTTAACAGTTGCAGTTATTTCTTTGTTTTTCTGAGAACACCTGCTTTGTACTCTCTATGCTTTGTACTTTCATTCTTTTCCAGAGGCCAGAAACAGAACATGCGAGTTTGGAAACTTGGTGTTATTAACAGAAAATTTTATAGGACTGAAACATTGTGAACTTAATTTTTTTTTCTTTTTTTGAGACAGGGTCTCCCTTTGTAGTTCAGGCTGGTCCTGAGCTCACTATGTAGCCCAGGCAAGCCTCAAACTCAGCAATCCTCCTGTCTCTGCCTCGCAAGTGCTGGGATTACAGGCGTGAGCCACCATGCCTGGCACTGTGGTATGAGGTATTGATTGCTGGTGGGTGTGAGTCACCACGCCCAGCATTGTATGTGGTTACCGGGATCAAACTCACGGCCTTGCCCTTGTGAGGCAGGCACCGGAACCACTGAGCTAAATCTCTGGCCCTGAACTTAAAACTTTTGAAAAAAATATTCAAAGCCTTTTCTGCCACGTGAAGTACATCCAATTTTTTAATCCTTCCTGCCCTTTTCTGTTTGCTGTTCTCATGCTCTGTAAGTGTGGCCTTTTGAGAACAAAGGTTCAGGGACAGAAGCACATAATACAAGGGGTATGTTTGCTCCACGGAACTTTTCGAGCTCCACTCTTTCCCCAACTTTGCCTTTCTTTTGTTTTGTAGGCATAAATCTGAAAAGCAGTTGCCTACTTCTGATCTAGAAAGTAGAAATTCAAAATTGTAGACTTTTCACTAATAGGCTGACTCCTTTCCCAAACTGAGGGAAACTGAGCCAGAAATGCATTTTTTGGACAGGGATAATAAACAGTATATCGGCTCATCAATCATTCAGCATCGCATTGGAACTGTTTTGGAAAAAAATATATTCAGTGATTGTGCCTCTGATGTACTTCTGAAAACATTTTTTATTCCCACAATGTATTTATCTCACTTGCTTTCTGCAAGTTGAAAGGCTTCGCTTTATCCTGCTTGGGCCTTGGAGACACACGTCTTACCCACAGAGCTGGGTTAGCAGTGAGCCCACCCGTGGACACAGCAGCCACTTCACTTGATCAGAACTCTGCTTGTCTGACAAGGAATTGTTTTGGAGTTAGTTCAAAACTCTTTCCAAATAATTACTGTGTTCAAAGACCATGCTGGACATATAGAATGAAAAGTTTGAAAAACTCATTCTTTTAAAGGCATGGAAATTCTCACAGTCTTTCCTGACAAAAGCTAAAGATTTTGTCAGAAATTATGTGGTATTATGAAAAGGTGAGTGGAGATTTGTGGAGGTAGAGAGACTGTAAACTGCCTGCAGTGTGTGTGTAAGGTGTATGTGCATGAGAAGCATCAGAGTCCTTCCCTGGGGCTCAGATGAACCCAACGCAGGTGACACATGAGTTTAGGATGGTGACAGGATTGAGTGGCTGAGGAGCCTCTCACGCAGAAGGAGGACTCCTTCCTGAGGGTGACCAGACAAAGGAGCCAAAGGCAAAAAATGTGCAGAGAGTTCCAGGTGTGGTGCCAGAAAAGAAAACAGGATGAATCCATGGGGTGGAGGCAGAGCACACAGGTACCTGAACTGAGCTCCTGGAGAGAAGTAGTCAATGGCAACGCACAATAGGGGAAACATTTTCTACCAGTTATTCAGATAAAGGACTATTATCTAGAATATAGTAAGAACTCAATAAAGCCAGACCTCCAAATTTAAAGACTCAATCCAAAAGTGGGAACCTGAAATGAAAAGACAGTTAGATGATGATGCATTAAAAATAGCAAATAAGTATATGAAAAAAATGTTCAGCATCACTGGTGGTTCATGAAATGCAAGTTAAAACAGCACTGAAATTTTATGTCATTCCTGAAGGAATGCTGTTATCAAGAAATCAACCAATAACAAATGCTGGAAGGGCTGTGAGGAAAAAAGAACACTTCTCCACTGTGGGTGGAAGTGTATATAGTGTGGCCAGTATGGAAATCAGTGTGAGTATCTCTCATAAAACTAAAACCATAGGTTCCATGTACCCCAGGTATACCTCTTCTTGGTATCTTCTCAAAAGAATGAATATCGTGATACCACAGTAATGCATACATGGCCATGTTTATAGCAGCACAGTTTATAATCACTGAATCTTAGAAACTGCTCAAATATCCATCAACTGATGAATGGATAAAGAAGATGTGTTTTTTTATGCAATGGAGTAGTACTCTGCCATAAAGAAGGATGAGCTCCAGGAATTTCTAGCTAAACAGACAGACCTTGAGATCATAATCTTCAGTGAAATAATTGGATGTACATGTTTAAATACTGCACTGCTTCACTGATGTGAGAAACTGAACGGGGAAATAAGGAAAGAAATGTATAATGGAGGTTGGGAAATGGAAAGAAAGTGTTCAAATGGGAAGGAGAATGAAGGGTGAGGGATGGAAAAAGAAAGGAAGGGACATGAAAATTGAAGAAAAATGGAAACAAAGCTCTTGCACATAGGAAGGGGAGTGGGCTTGAGAGGGGAATGGAGTAAAATAAAATAAATGTATTTTAAATTTTTTTAAAAAGAAGGAAGACAGAACTTTTCTGGAAGGATAACCTCCTCCCTTGTGATTTCCTCTTGGATTCCCCACTCACAGCTTCCAGTTCCCCACAGACATTCAATAACCTCCACAGCACCATCAGGTGGACAGTAGAGGAACCCATGTATGAATGTTTATGTCCACAGTTCTTTACAGTGAAAGTTAAATAAACATTTACCTATGTAACCTGAAAGGTGAGGGGCAGGAGGAAAAAATCAAGGTGAAAAATATTTTGTTTAAAAATATTGTATTGGGCCGGAGATCTAGCTCAGTGATTCTGGTGCCTGCCTCGCAAGCGCAAAGTCCTGAGTTCGATCCCGGTAACCACATACAGTGTTGGGCATGGTGACTCAAGCCCACAGAAATCAATACCACATACCACAGTTCCAGGCGTGGTGGCTCACGCCTGTAATCCCAGCACTTGCGAGGCAGAGACAGGAGGATTGCTGAGTTCGAGGCTTGCCTGGGCTACATAGTGAGCTCAGAGCCAACCTGAACTACAAAGCAAGACTCTGTCTCAAGAAAGAAAAAAAAATATTGTATCATCTGATGAAAAATAAGATAGGTAAAACTCTTGAAGTCATAAATATAGACAGGAACTTTCTAAACAGAATCCTGGTTGCACAGAAAATAATTCTGAAAATCAACAAATGGGACATTAAGTTAGAAACTTCTGCACAACAAAAGAAACATACATTGGAGTAAAAAAACCTTCAGATGGGAAAAACAAATTGACTTCAGACAGAGGACTAACATCTAGAGTATATAGAGAAGCCAAAACGTTTAGAAGCCCAAAATTAAAAAATGACATTAAAAAATGGGTAAGTGAAGTAAAGAGACAGTATACAGCAGTACGACTGACCAACAAATACATGAAGAGAAGCTCAACATCATTGACCACTAGAGAAGTGCAAATTAGAACAACACTGAAAGTCCATTTTAGCCCCAATAGAATGCTCATCATCAAGAAATCAAGAAATAACAAGTACTGCAGAAATTCTAGGAACCCTTCTACACTGCTAGTGGGAAAATAAACTGATACAATGCTATGGAAATTAATATAGAGATTCTTTTAAAAACTAAGAGCAGGAATTCAATTTGACCCGCTATTCCCTTTCTTGTATCTTCCCCAAAGAATTAATGATACCATATTACAGAGATATAAATATGACTGTGTATAGCAGTATAATTCATAATAGCTAATATTGAAAGCAATCTATATGTCATCAACAGGTAAATGCAAATGTGGTATTTACATGCCATGGAGTACTATTCTGCCTTAAAGAACAATAAACCTGAGTCATTAATAGGAAAATGGATATACCTTGAGCCTCCAATATTAGTGAAATAAATCAGATACCCAAGTTTAATTAAACATGGTTTGTCTTACATGAGAAAGCCAGAGTATAAAAGAGCAAAGTACATGATAAATAATTTAAGTGAGGGAGATGGATCATCTTCAAAGAGACAGAGGAGCAAGAGAGGAAAAGAAGGAAGAAAGAAGGAAGTGATAAGGAATAAAAAGGAATTGGAATGTGTTACATACATGAACAGGTATCAGCTTCCCACAGGAATATAAACATAATGTACTACACATGTGTACAAAGAAACTAATAAAAAATTTTAAAATTAAAAATAAGAGAAAAATGAACAATATAAAGCCAATGATTTGAAGCAATACCTGATGTAATAAGCTTTTTTTAAAAAAAACACACACTGCCCTTTTGTTCAGTAAAATATTCCCCCCTTTAGTGCAATGTTGAATCAAGCACTGAAAAAAAGCCCAGAGAAATTTCTGTAGACAAACCAGTGACAAGAATGCATATTACACATCATAGGCATGATCACTACGTGAAGGGTGGGCAGCAAAAAGAGGAGCAAAGGCTCAACCCCTTGACCCTACAAAACATTCACACACTGGGATGAAAGAAAATATCAAAGAAAGCCTTCTAGGAAGGAGATGAGAAAATGGAATCTGTGGCAGCTTAGGTGGTCAGAGCACAGACATGACTACAGGCTGTCAAGATCAAGGTGGCTTGGGCTGTGTCACCACTACTGCTGGTAGGAGTGCAGGATGGACTGGGTGCCTGGCCTGGAAATTAGCCCTGGGGCAACTTCGACAGGAGCCACAGAGACAAACTCCACACTTCAAAAAGACAAACATCTTTAGGGTGGTTACAGTTCCTGGAAAAACCTAGAACCCAAGGACTTTATCTGCCCATGAGGCCTGACATGAAGGCCACCTGTGTCTAAACCCAGTTTCCCCTCTCTCCTTAGGAGAGAAGGACAATGGAGTGAAGGGAAAGGATTCTAATTGCAGCAGGAGGCTGGGGAAAGTGTCTCGTCGGACAGAGTCTGGAGAAAGGAAGAGATTTAAAAGTGTGAGAGGAAGAAAAAATTAATTAAAAATTTCGTGATATGGAGCCAGTGTGTTCTGATTCCGTCCACAAAAATAATTCAGTAATGAGGGATAAGGAAAACAGTGTGATGGTAATAAAAAAGGGAAACAAAGCTTATGTGTGTGGGAGGGGGTGGGGTTGTGGGGTTGGTAGGGAAGTTCGAAAAAAATGAGAATTACATTGTATCATATACTGGTACAAATTCCCAATATTGAGTGTGATCATGCTGTGTATCTACAATGTACCAATAAAGATAAAAATTAATTAAAAATAAAAGAAAGAAAAAATAACTCAGGCTGTTTTGCCAAAAGATCCTGTCCAACAGGGGTGCTTCTGAGGTGTCTGCCTGGAAGGGTCACCTATGGGCACAGAAAATCTTCATCCTCATGGCTGGTGCCATCACCGCTGCAGGGAGGGATCTTTGCTGCCATGGCAAAGGCATGATGTAATTAAGTTTTGCAAGATTTGTATCCAAGTAAAGAATTTTTTTAGACATATCATATTCTTTTAAAATGTCAATGCCATGCAGAGAAAGGCTGTGGAAACTGTCCAGGTTAAAACTGGATGATCTCACTTAGAATACTGATCCCACAGAAGCAGGATAAAATAGTTGTTGCCAAGACCAGCAGGGAAGCAATGAGAAGATGCTGAGCAAAGGGTAAAAAGTTTCAGTTATAGGATGAATAAATCCTGAGGATCTAATGTATGGCATGGGTGGTAATAGCTATGTTAATTAGTCAAAATATAATATAAATATATATCAAATCGTGGTGTATGCTCTGTTTAATTTTTGTCAATTATACCTGTCAAAATTTCAAGAAGGGTACCTGATCACGTACATAACACACACACATAATGAACAGAAGATGTTATAATTATGTGTGATACATCATTCTAAATTGTGTTCTGTATTGTAGAGAGAAAAACTAAAAAAGATACTGTTATATCCAGTGATGAAATTGAAATATGGATAGGTTTCATAAGAGTATTGGATTAATGATAAATTTCCTGAAGTTGGTAGCTACACCATCTTAGGTAAGAGGATATCTTTATTCTTAGGAAAAACATAGAAGTACTTAGATAAGAAGAATCATGAAGTATGTAACTTCCTTGTGGATGGTACAGAAAACTACATGTATGTACATATGTGTGTGGGTACATGTGGGTGTGTAGTGTTTTGAGACAAGAGAGAGAGAGACATAGAGAAAAAGAGAGAGGGAGAGGGAGAATGTGTGAATGCATGCAGTGGCATAAACGCCTCCCAAGTTGGTAATAAAATAATAAAGTAAAATATTAACAACAGGAGAGTCTGACTAAAGACTACACAGATGTTCCTGTGCTACTCTTATCCTTGCAAACTTTCTGTGAGTAAAAATAATTTCTAAAAAGTGGACTTTTTAAATGACATTGTTCA
>PVIC010055422.1:0-11724 GCA_004025085.1 Thryonomys swinderianus
ACCAGGAAGAAGTGGTGCTGCCAGGGGAAGGTGCTGGCCTGCTTGAAGTAGCCAGTTACCATGCCAGGAGGTTCTATGGAGAAAGAGGAGGACAGTGAGGCAGACATACCGGAGGAGGGGTATGGAGATACAGAATGGGTAGGGGCGCAGTCAGAGAAAAGATCTAATCTCAGTGTCCAGCGCCCAGGTTATTTGGGAAAAGTCTAAGACTGGAGATTTCCAAATGAGAGCAGTCAGGAGAAAGGAGGCAGTGATGCCCAGGATTGCTCTTCCAAGGTTCTCTCTTGAGACTAGGTAGTATGTTCACTTGGATCAAAAAGGGGTCTTTTAAGTTAGATCAAATAAGTTCCCTGAGAGCTAAGGGGAAGGACCAGGAGCTTCAGGCAAGTCCAGCTAGAGAAGCTATATCTAGGGAGACCATGGCCTGGGCTCAGTTCACAGAAGACCCAGGCAGAGCAAGGTGCTAAGCCCATCCAGCCTGTCAGGGTCAGCCAGGTCCAGAAGGGAGATGGTGCTGTGTCCTCAGGGGGAGCAGAGAGCTCCCAGTAGGGACTAAAAAAACCTATGTGGTCGAGAGCCTGGCTTCCTTGTGCTGTTACATAGCCCAGCTCAGAGAACTACCTCACCTTGTCAGAGGGCTTCAGGTTTATATCCTAGGCCAGGAATCCTTTGATGACAGGATCCTCTGTGGAAAGAACACAGTGAGGTAAAACAGGGAGCAAAAGTACACTTGCCTGGAAGAAAGTTCTGAATGATGGCAGGGTCCTCCAGATGGGAAAGGAAGGAAGAAGGACACTGAATGGGCAAGGAGTCTGCTCAGGCCTGAGACTCCTGGAGGAGCAACTGAGTGAAGGCCTAGGTAGCAGCTGCTCTGTTGGTGAGGACCTCAGTGCAGACAGTGGTTGCTGGTGACATAAGTGCACTACTTGAAGCAGGGGAATCCAGGGTCATGTTCTCTTATGATGGATATATCTGGCATGATCATGAGCCTTTTGCCTCTCCAGTGCTTCTACCATTTCCATTAAAGAAAGTCAGACATTACTCTTTGTTAGAGCATGTTTTCAAAACAACAGTAACTCAAACTACTTTTTAAAAGGATCATAACAATTCTAGGTTCATATATTCAAAATAAACTTAACAAATTTACAACATGTACTAAAAACAATCTTGACAATTCTATGGCCTTAATGTTGTACTTTAAAAATAATTCCCTTCTACTTGGAACAACCACAACTTTCAAACAGTTTGACAGTCAAAAACAAATAATTTAAAGAAAAAAAAAATCCTCCAAGCAAGATCTGTGATGAGAACTACAAGGTGCCTTGGGATGAATGGCCTGAAAATTACACAGGGTCTTGTTCCCCTGGATTTGAGCTCCTGAGAATGGTGGAGGCATCCATGGGCCTGATGAAAGAGTCTGCATTCTGCATGATCTGGATAAGACATTCCTCTGTCATTACTGGCAGCCCAGTTTTTGAGGTAAAAATGCTCATCTCTGGGCTAAGGGATATAGAAAAGAGAGGTCAGACTTCATGAAGCTGTATTTTGTTGATGAGAAGAGAATTCTAACTAGAATTTCTACCAGCATGTTAAACCAGTTTTTTCTCTAACCTTTCATTCTTTTCTTTTCATAGAAAAAGATTTTTTTTTTTTTTGAGACAGGGTCTTGCTTTGTAGTTCAGGCTGGCCCTGAGCTCACTATGTAGCCCAGGCAAGCCTCAAACTCAGCAATCCTCCTGTCTCTGCCTCCTGAGTGCTGGGATTACAGGTACAAGCCACCACGCCCAGCACTGTGGTATAAGGTGCTGATTGCTGGTTGATTGCTGGTGGGCGTGAGTCACCATGCCCAGCCTTGTATGTGGTTACAGGGATCGAACTCAGGACCTTGCACTTGCAAGGCAGGCACTGGGACCACTGAGCTAAATCTCTGGCCCCATAGAAAAAGATTTAATTGGAAAGTTAGAAGCAAGATAGGAAATAGCTCTCGCTTAGGTAAGTGGAGGGGGCACACTCGATACAGGGGTTCAGATGTCACACCTGCTAGTTTCTGAGGAGGCTAGTTTCCAAGGATTAGCTGGTGGGGTGGAGTCTGGTTGATCATTATCTCAGTCCTGGTGCCGTAGTTCTGGAATCCTTATGGGTGAGGGATGGTTTCCTTCTGAGGAAAAGGTGGTCTCTGGTGGTTTTTGTCATGTGGGGGTTGGCCTTTCCTGGAAACCCAGCTGACCATAGGTTTAGGACAATGGCTCCAGGTTTCTGGGTGTAAGTGATTCTCCTGTAAACCTCTTATCTTGTCCTCAGTCTATGAAATGTGCATGTCTTTGACCCAGCAATGTTACTTCAAATATATTCCCCAAAGTAGTACTTCTCAAACTGTGGTGAAGGACTAGTTTTGTTTTTGCTTTGGTTTCAGATCAATGATATAGGGCGAAGAGATGTAACTTCCTAACCTACTAGATATCTGAAATGAAAGTTTGTGTTCTCTAAGACCACTGAATTCTAGGAACTATGAAGGCTAAAAGGAAAAATTTACTGAATGAAAACTTATGTTTAAGAGAGACAGGAGGAGGACTAGAAAGTGGGATTGTCCTTAACCTTTCATTCTTCAAGGAAATTGTGAACCATCATTTCTGGCTGAGGTCCTTAGAAGTGGTTGTTTACCTTCATTCCGCTGTGACCACTGAAGGGATAGTTCAAACCTGGCTGGGTTAAGTGCACTACATGTACATTTCATAGCATGCTATGAGAGCCCTTGAGGAAGATGGACTATATTGCTCCCATTTCTTGAGTATGTGGGCTGTTTCATATACTACAGTGTCTTACTATAAAATATTCATTTTGTTAGCTTTGTATAGTGGCAGTATCATAGCCAAGGATGTTTATCCAAGGTTTATTTCTGAAATATTAAAAATGGCTTTGTTCTGGTACAAATTCTCAACATGGAGTGTAATTATGATGTGTCTATATAATGTACCAATAAAATGTACCAATAAAAAAACAAAAAAAATGGCTTTGTTATAAATATCTACTTTTGCTGTCCCTAAAGTTTCAAAGGATTTAGCCAGATGTGGTGGCTCACACCTGTAATCCCAGCACTCAGGATGCAGAGGCAGGAGGATTGCTGGGAAGGAAGGGAGGGAGGAAAGGAAGGAAGGAAGGAGGGAGGGAGGGAAGGAAGGATGGACGGACTTATGGTGGAACTGCAGATTTATCCCACAGACCCAGCTGATGATAGTGAAAAGGTTTTTACCAAACTTGCTCCTCCAGGAAATTGTACTTTCAATGCTAGATCTCACATTGTGATCCCAGGATCCAACACTCCACTCCCAGGATGCATGTTATCTGATAGTCATGTGTTCTCTGGCTGGAAGATGGGAGGCCAACCCTGAGCGAGTGACTGTACTGGCATACAGTATCCAGGGCAGTAGATGGGGATGGAGGGTTATTAAATGGGACCCAGCTGAGTTTCCTAGACTTCTAGGTTGACAGCAACTTGGGCTTTATGTACCACAGGTTGCAGATGTACCTCTCCTCAAGCCAATGTTCTCAGACTTCCCAGTTATCCAAAATGTTCAGCTCTGATGGCACTGGCATGCCTGGAGCTCAGGACAAAAAAAAAAAAAGTTTGGATCTGAGAGGAGAAAGATTGCTGTAAAATGATGCAGACCTCCAAGAAACCAGCCCCTGTCCAGCCCTTCAATTCTTTCTAGTCTATAGTCACTCTACCCATTCTCTTTCTCCCTAGACTGCACCCTTTTTCTCCCCCATTGCTGGTGACCCCACCCTCTAATCTCTTGACACCTCTCCAGGGACACCGTAGTGTCTCTGCACATGCATAGGATGAAGTGGAAATGTAGTTTGTGGAACTGGGCACACTGCAGTGTTCTTGAAGAAAAAGGAGAAACTATCTTGTTTCAGAGCCTGGTTTTCCTCTTTTATGTGGTTGGTCAGGTTGTTCAGCAAGGAGCTGAGTCAGCTCTCAGAGAAAGGCAGATAGGTCCTTCTAGCTCTGACATCCATCAGCTTGGCCTAGGTCACCAATCCTAGGCCTGCATGAGGAGGCTGGCCCTGCGCACAGCCCTTGTGAAGGAACCCCCCCCCCATCTGAAAATGAAGATGAGGCAGGTACAGAGACCTAGGAAGATTCCTGTGCTCTCAGGTAGTGCCAGGTGTACCTTTGTCCATCCCGTCCATGCAGCTTGTATAGTGTGAATGCAACAGTGTCCCTGCCACATATGCGGAACACTATCAAGGTTTGTTTCTACATCCAACCCCCTCTTCCCTAGTGGCCAACATAGATGAACTCCACCAGCATTTCCTACATTGCTCTTCCCATCACTTTATGTTCCCTGACACAAAGGTCTCACTGCTTAGGTTTTCTTTGTCCAAGCAGTGAAAGAATGAGTGATATCTTTACCTCTATTCTAGTGTCAAATAGACTACCTCATGGAATTTAGCTGTAACAGAAATACTTGCAGAATGAAAAGGGGGGAGCTAGGTGTTGAAGGATGCATAGATAATTTCACAGTACCCAGCTTGTGACTGCAGTCCCACCTCATGGCATCAAGGAAAGAGGAGAAGAAGAGAAATCAGCCTCCTGAATACCGATATTTGAATTGGACTTTACGAAGTTTCTGAGGATGGCCATGACATGGACGCTGGCCATTTTTTCCCCTTAGGCCTCCTGGGTAGCTGGAACTAAAAGTCTGCCTACCACACCCAGCCGGATGGTGATGTTTTCACTGATTCAGACATAAGGGAACTTTTCTTCAGATTCAGTGTGTGAACACACCTGGACAGAAAACAAGCTAAAAGGGTCAACTCACTTTCTGGGCCCCCTTCTGTCTCTTAGACTGAAGCTATCTTTCAATACATTCTTTCTACTCTAAAAAAAAAAAAAGAAAAGAAAAGCTGAAGACATAGGAAAGTGCATTTGGAAGGATCAGTGAGGACTTCTGGGAAGATGTGAGTGATAAGCAGCAGAGAAGGAACCTCTCTGGGTTTGGCATCCTGACATTGGAATGTAGCAGTGTGAGGAGGAAAAGGAGAAGAAAAAGTAAAAAACTGGGTCCCCAGCACCCAAGAAGAATCTGATGTGAGGATTCAAGTCTAGGTGGAAAGCCAAGAAAGATACTTCAGTAAAAGGGAGGGAGGTAGCAGACATCATTTTGTCCCAGAATTTGGACTCACAGTTTGGGAAGGACAGGACAAACCTGCAGGCACATGGTGGATACTAATGACTCCAGAGCCCTCCATGAAGAAAAAGTGGATAGTGTCTACTGCAGTGCCTGGTGAGTTATCCAGGGTTAGACATCACCTGAGAGGGTGATTGGCTGGTAGCCATTTTGGAAAAGGCCCAACTGAGCTCAGAACTCAGGATATGGGCCAGCTCCATTTAGTGGCTCCTGGTATCTCAATGAGGATGCCAAGTTCAAATCAGCAGAAGGTCAAGGCACAGAGTTCATTCAGGAAGGAGGCACATGAACTGTGACAGACTTAAATCTGCTCCCAGCTTCACAGCTAGAAACCAGCCTGAACTTTAGTGGAACTAAATGTCCAGGTTTACTGACATTATATACTATCTGCCATGCATCAGTGGCTGTTTTGCTGGGATTAAATAACTCAAATCTGGACTTGGTCTGCTGGTGTTGTCTACCAGTGACAACAAAAATACACCTTGAAATGGATTTTTTTTTTTTTGAGACAGGGTCTCACTTTGTAGTTCAGGCTGGCCCTGAGCTCACTATGTAGCCCAGGTAAGCCTTGAATTCAACTAGCAATCCTCCTGTCTCTGCCTCCCGAGTGCTGGGATTACAGGCGTGAGCCACCATGCCCAGCTTGAAATGGATTTTTTTCTTTATTTTCTTATTTTTCTTCTCATATTTCTAGTGTTTTTGGTTTTTTTGTTTTGTTTTGTTTTGTTTTTAAATGGACAAAATGGTTTATTCAAGTATTCAAGCAGATAAGTAAAAGAAACCAAATAACGGACCAGAGGGTTGCTCAGTGGTTCCGGCGCCTGCCTTGCAAGCGCAAGGTCCTGAGTTCGATCCCCAGTAACCACATACAATGCTGGCCGTGGAGACTCACACCCACCAGCAGTCAATACCACATACCACAGTGCCGGGCGTGGTGGCTCACGCCTGTAATCGCAGCACTCGGGAGGCAGAGGCAGGAGGATTGCTGAGTTCCAGGCTTGCCTAGGCTACATAATGAGCTCAGAGCCAGCCTGAACTACAAAGCGAGACCCTGTCTCAAAAAACAAAAAAAAACAAATAATGTACAATGTAGGGAAACCATTCCCAGAGGGATGTTAACTGCCTACATTCTCTTTGAATAGCTATTTGGTGAACTGTCAGAAGTAACATTTAAAAATACACATTTTTTCTGAAAGAAAAGAGCATGTATATAGGGGGTGGGGAGGTGTGGGTGGGTGGGGATATGGGTAAAAATGAGAATTGACTGTGTCATATATTGGTACAAATTCCCCAATGTTATGTGTGATTGTGAGATGTATATAAATTGTACCAATAAAGAATTCAATTTAAAAAAATACACATTACGCTGGAGACAGCTGCCCATTGTCCTAAGAGAAAAAACACTTCCTTCATTAACTTCATGTAGAAACTCCACATCACTAACAAGTCTTTAATAACCACTTTGTCTTGAATCTGTGGAAATTCTCAAATGTATCTCTGCATTCTGATAGTTTTTCTAATACTGTCCCAAAAAACTAGCCTTTAATACATCAAGGTCACAGGCATTAATGCACATTCTGCATGCACAGTAAAAATGCAAACAAAAGCAAACAGTCACCAACTCAAAATATTATTAAGACCTGTTGGTGTCAAAAACAGGTAAAAACAATGCAAAGGTTCACATGAACTAGTTTTGACCCTCTGAAAGTTCAGTAGAGATTATATATGAATCTGGAAAGGGTATTTGCATGTAATCAAGTAAAATATTTTTTAAAAGTCCATTGTGCCTCCATTAGTTTTAAACTGCAAAATCCAGTACATAGTTGTAACAAATTAGTGCCATAGGAAAGATTTTGAAAGATGAACACGTGACCATATCAGATCAAATAGAAGAGCTCAAAATGTCCCCCCAAAGCCACCTTCGCTTCTTTTGAAACTATTTCTTCCTGAGCAGTGTGAAGATACATACTCAGATTCACACCATCTCACATCAGATGTCAAACTGCCCGGTGAGATATGAACTCTGCTTGTGTAACCACAGCAAACATAGGAAATGTTACATGTTGCTCTGCAAGCTGGGCACTCGCTTTCTTTTATGTTTAATGACCCGTAAGAATAATTATACTGATGCTCCTAGTTCTGATAGGACATCTATTGTAGGTTCAAGTTGGGAGCCAAGTGGAATTACGTTTACTTCTGCTTCCACAAAGAAAAAAAAAAGGGAAAGTAGAGTCACTTCTCCAATAAGGCAGATTTCCATAGTGTAGTTTTTGGAGTTTTGAAATTGCTGCTTATTCTTTGGTAGTCACAAGGGAAGAAACTACAGTTTCCTGGGGATGGGTGACAGGACAGAACAGTAGTCCCAAACATATCACTTCATGTTCCCACACTGGCCATAGGCAAGCCAGCTGCTCACACAGTCCCAGTGCCACAGCAGAGTGCTGACAGTCTTCTTTCAATACTAGATTTATATTTATGTACATTTTCAATATCCGCAGGGTCCTGTAGAATCTTTGTAAGGCCTTCTAAAAGAAGGGCCACCTTATGGTAGCAATAAACGATATCTTCTGTCTGTTGAAACATCTCGTCCAGGGCAGCAGATTGAACCTGGTCTCTTGGCACGGCTTCGGTGTGGAGGGACACAGGAAATGCCTCCGGCTCCTCTCGGGCCTGGGTCCTCACAATGCAGCTTTGGGGTTGACCAGGCCTCAATCCTCCGTGGTGGGGAAGGCTCCGGGGTTGAGCAGGCCGGTCCTGTTTTGTTTTGTTTTTTGAGGGAAGGTCTCACTTTGTAGTTTAGTCTGGCCCTGAACTCACTGTGTAGCCCAGGCTAGCCTCGAACTCACAGCAATCCTCCTGCCTCTGTTTCCCAAGTGCTGGGATTACAGGAATGAGCTACCACACCTGGCCTGTTTTTGTTTTTGTTTTTTGAGACAGGATTTCACTATGTACTTGAAGCTGGCCTTAAACACACTATGTAGTTTAGGCTGACCTGAACTCACAGCAGTCCTTCTGCCTCAAGCTTCTGAGTGCTGGAATTACAAACCTATATGACCACACCCTTTGTTCTTGCTTTTACATGAGTGCAGACACAGTTTCTAGTTTTTTGCTGTGATTGTTCAGTTCTGTTTTAATTCCTTCTGTCCTTCCCTCCTGTCTTCCTCACCAGTTTCCCAAAGTTTGTATGATCTTTCTTTGTCCTCCTAAACTCTTCTACAATTGCTCTATTTTTTTTCCTAACCCCTTTTAAATCTTATCACCTTAGGGTAAAATCATCATATTGAGAATGTAGTCACTGCATACAACTTTCTAATTCATTCTAGATTTTTTATATAACAATAAATTTAGTTCAGTTGTTAAAGGTGGCAAATTAATAGTTACCACAGTTTGTCATTTTCTAGGCTGTGTTTAGTGCTATTGTTACTGATGATTGTACTACTTTAGTCAAGGTGATATAATTATGGTTATCAGTTGTTCTTCCTGGTATACCAAGACTGAAATTGCCTTAAGGGTTTTAAAAACATCCTTTAAACTCATGTGAAAGAAGCAGGTGCTGGGACAACTAGGCATAAACTTCTCATCCTCAATAAATTGAAGAAGTAGAATCTCAACAGAAGATTCAAAAATCCAAAAGCTATCTACACCACAAAGATACCCTGAGAAATGGTCATTTGCTATAGGTTCTGAATACTGGCAATAAAGCTAATCAGCACAAGCAATATATGAATATCAACCCAAGATTGAGACTTAAAAAAAGAGCAAATAGAAAATGAAAACACAGAGCCTGGGGATTTAGCTCAGTGGTTCCAGTGCCTGCCTGGGAAACGCAAGGTCCCAAGTTTGATCCCCGGCACCATGTACCACAATGCCAGGCGTGGTGGCTCATGCCTATAATTCCAGCGCTCGGAAGACAGAAGCAGGAGGATTGCTGTGAGTTCGAGGCTAGACTAGGCTATGTTTGTAGTGAATTTAGGGCCAGTCTAAACCAAAAAGTGAGATCCTGTCTCAAAAAAAAAAATGAGAAAAGGAGAAGACATTTAAACAAGATGCACCCCCATATTCAGCTCACCAAAGGCAAACCCACACAGCAGACTTTCAACACAACCCTGAAGTGAAGAAGAGTGTGGAGTGAAGTATTTCCAGCCCTTCAATGTACCTTGCAAAACTGGAAATTGAGGGGAAATAAGATATTTCCATGGCAAAGAACACTGAGGAGAATTTTTTTTCCTTTTTTTAAAGTATTTGAGACAGGATCTTGTTTTGTAATTATATTGGCCCTGAACTCACTATGTAGCCCAGGCTAGACTCAAAACCATGGCAATCCTCCTGCCTCTGCTTCCTGAGTCTTGAGATTACAGGTGTGAGCCATTATACCCAACAGGATTTTTTTTTCTTTTTTTTGAGACAGGGTCTCGCTTTGTAGTTCAGGCTGGCCCTGAGCTCACTATGTAGCCCAGGCAAGCCTGGAACTCAGCAATCCTCCTGCCTCTGCCTCCTGAGTGCTGGGATTACAGGCATGAGCCACCACGCCTGACATTGTGGTATGTGGTACTGATTGCTGGTTGTGGTATTATTGTCTGTGGTTACTGGGGATTGAACCAGTGACCTTGTACTTACTAGGCAGGTGCCAGAACCACTGAATTAAATCTCCAGCCCAGGAAATTCTTGAATACCGAACCTGCACTCTGAAGTGTTCTGAAGGATATCCTAGAAAGAGATAACAAGGGTTACTACTCTGGAAGGGGTAGTGAAAGGAAAGAAAGAGATATGAGGAAGTTGTGCTGGTTTGGGTGAAGAAAGATGGTAGAGAAGGGGAATTCAAAGGGAGAAATCTGGCCTATGCTAAATGAAACAATGAGCAAGGCATATATTTGTATTACTGTGAGGCCATACAGGTAGAGCCCCCTGGCTTGGGGAAGAGACCAGAACAAACACCATCAGGGAACATTTTTACACTTAAGAGTCTGTGCCCTTCATAGAAGGCATAAAATGACACTTTGCCTTGTGAATGCAGAGGAGAGGGACAGCCTGACATTTGCCAGTGTGTTGGGGAAGGAAGACCCGCGGGAGAGTCATAAATAGCTGCCCATGGGGTTTGTGGCCTAATGACCATGTGTGGTTTCTTCCTGCCAGTCCTGTCTGGAGGGCCCTGTGTTTCCTGGGGCTTGGAATCTTGAAGCCAATATTAGGGAACTTTGTTCATTTTCCCATGAAAAGCACCATTCTCTGGGCTATCCTTTGCCATATGGAGTCAATGATACAATGGTTTTGAACCATTAGGGTCCCCCTCTCCCCTCCAGGGGCTGATGGGCCTGAGGGGGAAGGGAAGGGCACTATTCACAGGGCCAGGAAAAAGTGGATCCTCTGGTACTGCTGGGTAGGGAAGCCGGCCTGTCTGAAATGGACAATGACTATGTCCAGGAGGTACTAATGAGGAGAGATAATGGTCAGAGATTGGCCAACTTGAGGGATGTGGGAATAGAGACCAGGATGGGACAGGGCCCACTTAAAGAGGACACCCCAGTGTTGGGTGGCCTGGTAATTTGGGGAAAGTCAGGGAGCTGAAAGTGGTCTGCAGAGGAGAAGAGTCAAGAGCAAGGAGGCCATGGTGATCAGGGTGGCTCATCCAAGGGTCTCGTTCAGACCAGGCATTATCAGGCCTAGCAAAGGTTTTACAGGGAAACAGATGGCACTCAGAGGTTTGGAAGCAGTAAACAGCTTCATTTATACAGTGGACCTGACCAGGATCCTTCCCAAGGAAGTCAAGCCCCAAATATTGGAGGTAAAGCAATTTCATAGGATTTCAAGTAGGAGGTGCAGAAGTGGAGTATTTAGGAGTCTTTGATTAGTTACTTGACATCTTTTACATCTGTGAGGCTTATTTCCATTGGAGTTTCCCTGGGAATATAGCAACAGAGTTTACACAAAGCAGGGCAGTAGAGGGAGGAGCAGAGCAAAGAGTTCAGGGAGGACTTTCTGAGACTATTACATTTCCTTGGTGATGGATTGCAGAAGTTGTCATGGCTGTTCAGGTATATTCTACAAAGAGCATAGTTAACTAGTTAACTCTTAATTGCCTAATAATAATTAACTGGCAGTTACCCAATTCTGTTCTTTTTGTTATCTAATAATTACTTTTCAAGAAGGGCCATAGCCAGGCCACACTTTATCCTGAGCTCAGAGCCCAGAGAATTCCAGCAGAGGTGGGCACACCCAGCCTGCCAGAAAGTCACACCTAAAGAGATAACGTGTGCTGTGGATTTAGTTCAGTGGTTGCAGTGTCTGCCTGGTAGGGGCAAGGTCCCGAGTTCAATCCCCGGCACCACATACCACAATGCCAGGTGGCTCACACCTGTAACCCCAGCACTCGGGAGGCAGAGGCAGGAGGATTGCTGAGTTCGAGGTTTGCCTGGGTTACATAGTGAGCTCAGGGCCAGTCTGAACTAAAAAGTGAGACCCTGTCTCAAAAAAAAAAACAGAAAGAAAGAAAGAAGGAAGGAAGGAAGGAAGGAAGGAAGGAAGGAAGGAA
>PVIC010055423.1:0-11234 GCA_004025085.1 Thryonomys swinderianus
GAACTTCACTCCTACAGTGCTGACTCCAGTTAGACAAGAAGGAGCATAAGCAGTGTTCACTGGCATTAATAACAGGTTCATACCAGACAGCAAAGCCACTCCTGGCATGAGAACGCAGAAAGATGGTTGGCTTTGGGGGGAGAGAGAGTAGCATGGAGAAGGGCCTAAGGAAGACTTCTTCGGCCTTTTCTAAAATACATTTTACACAGAGAAGCACTCACCTCCTTTTTTAAAATCTAGGTCCTGGTTACATTAATACTCATGTATGAAAATTCACTAGATGTCATTAGTGATGTATTTTCTGTAAATATGTATTATTTTGCTTATTTTGATATTGGAAACTGAACCTCAGGCCTTTGTGGTGAGCTATATTCTCAGCCCTTTTTATTTATATTTTAAGACAAGATCTCAGTAAGTCCCTAAGTCGCTCAGGCTGGGCTCCAACTTGTGATCCTCCTGCCTCAGCCTCCCCGAGAGCTAGGATTACAGACATGCACCACTATGTCCAGCTTGTTATATTTAAATAAAAAGTTTAGAAACCATAATTTTCAGGGCTAATAAAAGCTTGAGCATTACATAAAAATAATACCAATCTTACAGCAAATTCAAATGCTTTAACAGCTATCACAGTAGAACAACACTGTGTATCAGGTTTGTGGTACTTTCTTCCAATTACCCCAGTGCGGCCTCCCAATAAGTCTACAGCTCTTATTTGGTGAGCTAGGAAGCAGCAGAATTTGGTTGCCTGTCTGCTGGGCACACGAGTTTATGTATTCCCCCCGTGTCACACTGCCACCTGCTAGCTCAGTGCATCCTCACGAGCCTGAGGGGGCAGCAGCATGGCAGGACAGGCCTCGGCCCCGAGGTCAGGCAATTGTGTCACTTACTTGCTATTTGTGTACAATTCACTTAACTGGTTTTAATCTTACTTTTTTCTGTTAAAAGTTTTTAAAAAAAATAATTTTAAGACATCCCACATTTTATTGTGTGTAAGAAGTGGTGTTTTTCAGAAATTACTGTGTAGATGAAAGTTTTAGTCCCAACTTTCTGGTGCATTAATGCTGAACAGTGATACATTAATGAGAATAAGGACAACACTGACAGAAGATTATCTCAACTGATTTTACATGTTAGTCACATGTTCATGATATGAGTCTTCTGAATCTTATCACTCTATACATCTAAGCACCTCTTCCACAGGACTCAGCAGCTCTGTAATGCCAGCTCCCAGGACTCCCAGGCCCCTACCTGCTGTGTGAGGCCTTCCCGGCTTTCTGTAGAGCTGAGAAGGACCCGGCGGTTGGCCAGAGCTTCCTCATAAGGCACAGACTCCGGGAGAGGCTGCAGGGAAAGCAAGTAAGGATTCAAGGAAAAGTACTTCCACTCTGGCCCCAGTCTGACCCAGCATACACAGGTGACAACCCTGAATGGACATGGGGATAAATTCGGATGTGTGCAGATGGAGCTTTGCTTTTCTACTGTACTTGGGGAAAGGTAGATGCATTTCTTTTGAAAAAAGAAAATAATGAGGGAAAACGTGCCAATTATAAAAGTTACACTAAATAAAAAGTACATGTGCTTGCAACAAAAAACAGACTAAGAACAGAATAAAAATCTGGAAACAGGTAAGAGGATACAAAGAAGTCTATTATGTGGCAAATACTGCATTTCTTTCTTTTTTTTTTTTTTTGAGACAGGGTCTCACTTTTGTAGTTCAGGCTGGATCCAAGCTCACTATGTAGCCCAGGCAAGCCTGGAACTCAGCAATCCACCTGTCTCTGCCTCCTGAGTGCTGGGATTACAAGCATGAGCCACCACACCCGGCTCTGTGGTATGTGGTATTGATTGCTAGTGGGCGTGAGTCTCCACGCCCAGCATTGTATGTGGTTACCGGAGATCGAACTCAGGACCTTGCGCTTATGAGGCAGGCGCCGGAACCACTGAGCTAACCCTCCGGCCCCAAATACTGCATTTCTAATTCAGTGGAGAAAGGATATTAGACAAATGTTGCAAGGACAACTTCATTTAGAAAAACAACAATCATTTAGATAAAGAACTACTTAGATCTTTCTTTTTCACCTTTTAACAGAATAAATTCTACATCAAAGATTCAATTCTAAAAATTAGAAACAATACCGCTATAAAATGTAGGCGAGTATTTCCACAACCTTGGAATGTGCTGTGGCTGAAAATGAACACTGTAAAAGGAAAGACACTTGCTGGACATTAAAATTATCTATTGTTGGGGCTGGAGATTTAGCTCAGTGGTTCCAGTGTCTGCCTAGCAATCACAAGGTCCCTGGTTTGATTCCCCATATACAACTATGCTGGGTATGGTGACTCACACCCACCAGCAATCAGTACCACACACTACAATGCTGGTGTGGTGGTTCATGCCTATAATCCCAGCACTCAGGAGGCAGAGGCAGGAGGATTGCTGAGTTAGGCTTGCCTAGGCTACATAGTCAGCTCAGGGCCTGCCTGAACTACAAAGTGAGATACTGTCTCAAAAAAAAAAAATTATCTATTGTTGTGGCTGAGGATTGAAATTGGGGCCTTTTGCGTGCACTCCACCAAGACATAAATTCTTAATATACAGAGAACTGTTTCAAGCTGAATTAGGAATAATTATTTTAGAGTACACAAAATATGCAGGGGGGGATGCACATGTGTAAGCCTAGTGACTCAGTGGGCCAAGGCAGGAGAGCTGAGAGCCGGAGGCCAGACTGAGAAACTCAGTGAGATGTTCATAAAATACAGTTTTAAGAAGGATTAGGTAATTCATGGTAGAACCTTTGCCTAGCACATGCTAAACCCTGGGTTCTACCCCAATATTGCAAAAATAAATTAATTGAAATAAAACAGGTAAAACATCTGAACAGAGATAGAATATAAATGATAACTATGAAAGGGTACTCAATCTCATTAATAAAGATGTCTAAGTAAAAATAAGTCAGAAGCCTCTCCTAAGAGTGACAAAGATTAAATTTGTATAGTAAATTGATATGTCTATAAAATTTATAAGTAACTTCCTGAAGTACAGGGTAGACAAATGTGACAAAATTTGAAATATTCACAAGCACTGAACTATCATTTGGTAGAGTTAACTATAGAGACACAATTAAAACAACTACACAGATACAGGAAGATCTTGGCCATAGCTATTAAAACTTAAAATGTAGCTAGACATGGCAGTACATGCCTGTAATCTTAGCTAAGCAGGAGGCTGAGGCAGGAGGATGGCAAGCTTAAGGCCCATCTGGGGTATATCTCAGCGGCAGAGTACTTGCCTAGCATGCACAAGGCCCTGGTTCAATTCCAAGCACTACAAAAATGAAAACAAAGTATAAAATGTGCAAACCATAATCTTCAAAACATTTTACTTCTCAGTTCTCCACATATGCTGAAGGAGATATTTATAAGGCTGTCCACTGCAGTTTTACTATAACAATAAAATATGAGAATTTGAAAATTAAATCTAATGAAAGTACAATAAAGGGTATAATAAAAAATGAGAATTAACTATAATGAGAATGAATTATGGGCATTTTTTTTTTTTTTTGAGACAGGGTCTCGCTTTGTAGTTCAGGCTGCCCCTGAGCTCACGATGTAGCCCAGGCAAGCCAGGAACTCAGCAATCCTCCTGCCTCTGCCTCCTGAGTGCTGGGATTACAGGCGTGAGCCACCACGCCCGGCACTGTGGTATGTGGTATTGATTGCCGGTGGGCGTGAGTCATCATGCCCAGCATTGTATGTGGTCACCGGGATCAAACCCAGGACCTTGTGCTTGTGAGGCAGGCGCCAGAACCACTGAGCTAAATCTCTGGCCCAGGGCATTCTTTTTGTAAAACTGTGCTGTATTCAAAAGGATGAAACATGTAATGTTATAGATCATGAAAACATTTTAAATGAAAAAAACTACAATGACTGAAACTTGCATTAGGTTAAAAAAGAAAGTTCTATACATTGTTTATAGGTTTATATAGATGGATATAAATCCTCAAAGAGTCTAGGTGGTTATGCACCAAACTGATAAAAAGAAACTGGAACTAGGGATAACTTGCCTATAATGTTCTAATTGAATATAAGGAAGTATTTATGTATTTTATAATTAAAAATTTTAAAGACAGTTCAGGCTGTAGCTTGAATAGAAGGCTTGCCCAAAATGCACAAGAT
Source organism: Thryonomys swinderianus (assembly GCA_004025085.1). Classification (NCBI taxonomy): domain Eukaryota; kingdom Metazoa; phylum Chordata; class Mammalia; order Rodentia; family Thryonomyidae; genus Thryonomys; species Thryonomys swinderianus. The sequence continues at coordinate 4,177 of PVIC010055423.1, forward strand.
CCTGAGGTTGATCTAACATTGAAAAAAAATAAAAGAAATGAAGGGGGAAAGTAAAATGCATATACCCACTGCAGCACTACATGTAACAGGGAAGAACAGCCAATAACTGTATCCATCAGCAATAGCATGGCCCAATCATTACTATTTACAGAATATAATACTACAGAAGCATCAAAATGATGGCAGTAATTTATATTGTAAATATATAGGCTATACAGGATATATTGAGAAAAAAAAACTCTAAACCAGCATATGAAACTGACCACATTTTGCTTTTCACAGTACACACACACACACACAAGTCCTTATACACGTATTAAAACTTATAGTAACTAGCTACACTGAGGTGGTGAAATTTGGCACCATTATAATTTTCTTTTTTTCTTGAGACAGGGTCTCACTTTGCAGTTCAGGCTGGTCCTGAGCTCACTATGGAGCCCAGGCAATCCTCGAACTCAGCAATCCTCCTGCCTCTGCCTCCCTAGTGCTGGGATTACAGGTGTGAGCTACCACGCCCCACACTGTGGTACATAGTACTGATTGCTGCTGGGGGTGAGTCACCACGTCCAGTAGTGTTGCATGTGGTTACCAGGGATTGAACCAGGGACTTTGAGCTTGCTAGGCAGGCACTGGAACCACTGAGCTAAATCTCTGGCCCTATAATTTTCTTAATGTTCAGTGGTATCTTCTGATTTTTTTTTTTTTGCAATGACCATGTATGTTTCACTATATTCAGAAAGAAATTATAAAGGTATTTAAATGTTGTGTTTCTACAAGTTTAAGATTTGTTGGGGCTGAATATTCACTGCCTGTCAACCCACCACAACCCAGGCACATGGAACAGAAGTCTACCAGGGCCTGTGCTTTCTAACTAATATTTGGGTCTGTCACTTCTTCCTCGCCAAAGATACCTCTCAACACTCACCAAAGGCCTTAACCCCCAACTGGGTAAAACCTAAACAACATGGACTATGGAAAAGTTCTTGCCCACTCTGGACCTTCCTAAGTGCCCCCGGAGCTCACACACCTTCCTCAGGGCCCTCATGAAGGCAGCCGCCCTCTTCTTGTACTGTAGCATGCACACCACTGCTGGGGGGCTGATGAACCTGCTGGCCGCTCGGGGCCCGTAGCTGAGCGAAGCAATGAAGTAGTCCACGTTGTTGCTGAAGAAAGACGCCATCTACACAAGGTGAGAAAAGAAGATAGATTCTTTTTTTTTAACAGTAATCTAAATTTCATATCTAATAACTTTCTAAATATCTAATAACACCTGCTCCAAAGCCCGTATGTATTTAACTGAGGAGAACACCTAGACCAGTGATGAGAAAGGTTTTAGAGCTTCCAGTGATAACCACCAGCCCACTGAGGCACAGCTTGCCGCAGGTTCCACCACTGGCCCAGGAAATGAATCATGATAAAAGGAGGATATAGTCTAAACATTGAGAACTCACTTCTGCCAGGCATGGTGGCACATGCCTGTAACCCACAGCAGTAGGAAGGCTGGAGGAGGAGGATTACCATGAGTTGGAAGCCAAACAGGGCTATATAGAAAGTTAAGGCCAGCCTGAATTACACAGCAAGACCCTATTTCAAAAACAAACAAACCAAGAAAACTTAAAAAAGAGAACTGGCTTCTGATATGTCCTAGTCTGGACAATGTCTATTCTTTGTGAAAACCAAGACTGATTCTGATTTATTGTACAGGTGAGTTTCGTAAGCTGTTTACTTCACTAGTTTCTTCACTGATCTCAAAACATCCATATTTGGGGGCCGGAGATTTAGCTCAGTGGTTCCGGTGCCTGCCTCGCAAGCGCAAGGTCCTGAGTTCAATCCCAGTAACCACATACAATGCTGGGCGTGGTGACTCACTCCCACCAACAATCAACCAGCAATCAGCACCACAAACCATAGTGCTGGGCGTGGTGGCTCGTGTCTGTCATCCTAGCACCTGGAGGCAGAGACAGGAGGATTGCTGAGCTCAAGGCTTGCCTGGACTACATAGTGAGCTCAGAGCCAGCCTGAACTACAAAAAGAGACCCTGTCTCAAAAAAAAAAAAAATCCATATTTGGTATTTTTTATTCCATTTACACTTTAACACCGACTGTTTTCTGCTCCAGTAGAATTTGATATAATCATTTTTAATCTATAATCCTTACCTATATTTAATTCTGCAAATCTCAAATTTGTGAATTATAAATAGAAGACCAAATTCAGTAGATTCTTGATGCTTAGATTTAATACCTGTTAAATCTATATAAGCAGCAACAAAAAGATGTATGACTCTAATTTTGCAAGACTGATTTTGAATCTATAGCTCTATGAAATGGTGATATAAACAAAAATGTTTGGGTAAATGTCCTAGCCAGAAAAACAAATCTTATAGATATAAGAGGATTCTACCTTGTCAAATATGAAAAAGTGTTTTGTGAAACAGGCTCTTCTACCTTCACAAAAGCTGCTCTAAAATTAAGCACTTCATCACTAACAATTTGAAGGTTATATTTTACATTAATGCTTTATTATGTTAAATAAAATTCTATGTTAGATAGTATTTAATGAAGAGTATTCCAAAAATCATGCACTATATATTCCTGGTGAATAAAGACAGACACCTTTCTCTGCGACAACATTAGGGTTTCAGGCAAAGCATAACTAATAAACTGAAAAACATAGGTTTTAATATTTCAGTGTTTTCTTAAAAGGGAGGCAATCCAGAGACTAATCCAAAACAATGACATTCTTTTTTCAGAATTTTTTAATAGAATCAAAGTTATTCTGAGAAAGACTCCAGCACGCTATAAGTAAAGGAGCTCCAAAGGAGTCAGCAGGGACGAACCCCGTAATTCCAGCTCTGTGGGAGGCCGAGGCAAGGCAACTCAGTAAGACCCTGTCTCAAAATGAAAACCAGAAAGAGGGCTGGGGACACAGCTCAGTGCAAATGCCATAGGTGGAATCTAGTACTGCCAAAACACACACATGCACACGCACGCTTACACAAAAACACATATGGGTGTATGTGCACACACACTTTAACACTTCAATATGGCCCTAACACACAAAAAGGCCAGTCCAAGTTTAGGAAGGATGACACTGACTATCTAACATGACCTGTGTCCATTTCTGATTTGATTTAAAACACATGAAGAAAATTCATTACTATTATGGTGAAGTTCTAAGAACAAAAGAATGAAGTTGAGGATGTGTTATGCATGTACCAATTCCCCATGATGAATGTAATCAATATGCACTGCAAACATGTACTGATAAAATAAAAATTAAGCAAGAAAGAAGAATGAAGTAGAGAGACATATACAGAGATTAGCATTTCCTTGAGAAATTACGTTGAGTTGCTGCAATGATTCTGAAGATAAGTCTCTGGCTTTGTGCACATGGAGAGATCTCAAAGAAATCCTAATTGTGAAAGGTGCTGTGATAGTGTGACAGGCAGTGAGACTTCTTCAGAAGACAGAACATTCACTAACGATTTTTTTTTTTTGAGACAGGGTCTTGCTTTACTGTAGGTCAGGCTGGTCCTGAGCTCACTATGTAGCCCCGACAAGCCTCGAACTCAGCAATCCTCCGGCCTCTGCCTCCCAAGTGCTGGGATTACAGGCATGAGCCACCACTCACTGTGGGGTATGGTACTGACTGCTGATGGGCGTGAGTCACCACGCCCAATATCACATCATTGTATGTGGTTACCACGAACGAACCAGGGACCTTGTGCTTGCTAGGCAGGTGCCAGAACCACTGAGCTAAATCTCCGGCCCCATGAAGGATTTTTAAAGAAACTGCAGTTGGGTCAGTTTATACTAAGTAGGTGTGGGATGATCCAAATGACCATTACCTAATATTAACAGCTTGGTAAAAGATATATATTAAAGTACAGAATCCTTGTACAGATCAATTTTCCTGTCATTAAAAAAACATAACAGAGTATACTTAAGATTAAAATTAAGGTCAAAGTAAGCCAGAGAATAATTACCTTTCCTGCTCCATTTGTTAATGCTACTACTGACGACAGGATACAGTCATTAGTTGTTATTAGCTTCTGTGTCGCTGTTGGAAGTTCATGCTCTATTGCAGCTTTTTGACTGTAATGTTTAGAAATATCTATAAAAGCATTAGAATGAAAACTCATTACTATGTACAATTCACATACAGTCAACTGGCCTGCTTACTTCTCATATATACTCCTACAAATTCATAAAGTAAATCTGACAAAGAAAGGTTCCAAGCATCAGGACTGTGCTGAGAATCTGTTGGAATATCTAAGCAGGAAGAGCAGAGAGAAGGGAAGGTTTCAGTGCTGTGTGCACTGTGCCCACAGCCTGGGTCTGACTCGTCCTCGTGTAAGGATGAGCCTTTATTTGGATTCACCACTCAGAGCCATGTTTGGAGAACCCAGTGGCACTCATGAGAAAGTGTCTCGAGGCCGGGGCCAGAGTGCAACACAGGGTGATGCTCTCATCACAGGGCACCCAGAGAACACAGCACTGTGCACCTTAACAGCACCGAGCAGGATCAGTGCAGCCAGGCAGGGACTAGGCACTCCACCTGTGCCATGGCTTCCAGCCCAGCAATGTCACAGCAAACACCCGGGGCTGGCGAAGCCCAGACAAGAGGCTTCAATACAAACAGGCTCAGAAAGGAGCTAGCTGTACGTGAGGCCAGACAAATAGCTATGCTTTGGAGCTCTAGGATCCCTGAAGCATACGAGTTTGCCTGGAAATGAAGGAAACTAGGAGAATTATTACGACAACACTGGTTTACAATGAAGGGTAATTACATTTTTAAGTTAAAAAAAAATACTTGCAATATGGCTGTCACTGACTGTTTTTTTTTCCCGGTCCCAGAGACTGAACCTAAACATTTCACACAGAGCTACAACTCCAGCTCTCTTTTGACTTTTTTACTGTGAGACAGTGTCTCACTAAGTCACTATTTTTGGTACATATATGTATGAAATCTTAGTCCATTTTGTTTCTCTTTGTCTCCTCTCTTCTTCTTCCCCTGTATTCCTAAGTCCCCTCTGTCTGCAAAAGATCTATCTTCCTATTGCCAATCATCTTTTACTCTGCTCTTTATTTATGCTTTAGATTTTTCATATGAGAAGCCATACAATATTTAACCTGATATCTGCTTTTTCCACTTAGCATTATATTTCCAAAGTGTATTAATCTTCCTAAATAACTCGTTTGTCACTTTCATGCCTGAATAATACACCATCGCACACATGTGTGTATATGTGCGCATATATATGTGCATATATGTACATATATACACGCATATATGTACACGTATGTGTATATGTACACATGTATGTATATACGTACATTTTAAATCTATTTGATCTGCTGATGTTCATATAAGTTGCTTCCAAGATGTAGCTGTGTGAATTGTAATACTGTAAACATGGGATTCTACTGTATTAAATTTTGGTTTCTGGTTTTTGTTTTGTTTTTTGAGACAGAATCTCACTACATAGTTCAGGCTAGCTTCAAACTCACTAAATACCCCAGACTGGCCTTGAACTCACAATAACACTCCTGCCTCAGCCTCCCGAGTGCTAGGGTTACAGGTGTGTGCTAATCATACATCTAAGACCAGGTTTATTATTTCCTTTTATGTTTTATATGATTCTACCCACTGTAGGCTTTTTTTTTTATGGTACCAGGACTCAGGACCTTATGCTTCCCAGGCGGATATGGTGCTGCTACTTTAGACTTCTGAGATCAAAGATCAAATAATTCTCACAGGGAATGACAATCAAAGATATTTCACTCTCATTTTAATTCCATAAGGGATAAACAATTTTGTAACTATCTCTCTCCTTTTACACTGGGAATAACCTACCAACCAACCTACCCATCTTCCCTCATTTTCAAATTAGATCAAGCAATTATTCAGGGCAAAGTAAGAATGGGAGAGGTTTGAAATAAATGTTCTTAAAATAACAAATTCTTCTGTAAATGTCACTTAATGCTTTCATTTGTATTTATTGGAGTTTTCTGTTTGTTTTTGACAAATTTCCACTTACTCCTAAAAAAGAATAGAAACATCTTGTAATGACACACTTTTGGACCTGAAAGTATGACAAAAGCATATTTACTAGTTGCTACAGAGTCATCTGCTTCAAGTTTATTTTCTATCACAAAGGTTAACAACTCTTATATGGAAAGTAACAGCAAAATTCTTCGTATAAGATCACATTTAGAACAGGACCACAGTAACAACCATATTCGAGGTGCGCTGTTGTGTATCAGTTTTCACAAGAAATGCACAATAGTCTCTGAGAGAGGTGACAGGCTAGATATGGACTGCAGCCTAGCAACAGGGCCCGTGAGCTGCTTGCTAACACCCTTCATGCCTTGGCCACTCCTTCTTCACATTGTCTTCATCTTTCAGAAACAGACAAGTGCAGCACAAAGAGGTTAGGGAGCTTCCGACCCTTCCATAATCTCCGTCAGCTCAGGCCACACAGGAACACTCGTGTATTTTGCTTTGGACCACTCAGTACCTTCTAGATGTTACATAAAGCCTGACCAGAAGCATCTTTAGAAAACTGCATTGTTGATAAATTTTGAAAAGCAAATAAAGTCAATGTACATATAAAAATGAAGCATTAGAGCTCCCTTTAGTAGTTATTGTCCACTGGTCTAGTACTTCCTATTTAGAAATTCTGGAGAAACCCCTAGCAGGAACAAATCATAATATCCCACTGGATAGTTAAGAGACAAAACAAACAATCCAGAGCCAAAGAGCCACTTGTGGTTCTGATGGCCCAGTTCTTGGTTAAGTGAAAATCTGGAATGCAGGACAACAGCCAAGTTCTAGGCCCTCAAACCAAAGGCTGTGCAGGAAAAAAGCATCTGTCCCTTGGTTTTTCTGCAGACCAGACTAAGTTGTTCAGGGTCCAGGCTGGTACTGTCAATCCACCCTGACCACTACCCAAACCTACGATTCCTAAAATCGGGGCCACGTCCAGAAGCACAGTGACTTTTACAGGTGAACTAAAGATAAGCCAAGGAAGACTCACCCTTTACCAAATGCAACA
>PVIC010055424.1:0-11234 GCA_004025085.1 Thryonomys swinderianus
TTACCAAAGTACTTAGAATATAATTTCTCTAAACTATAATGCTTATAATGAGACCCAAAATAATAATTTACAGTACTAATTTTCTATCTGCATCAGGACGGACATGATGGATGAAATCAAACTAAATTGTTTCTAGAGCAAATATAAACTACATAATGAAATATTCCATCAAAGTATCTTTCTTCAATCATGTCACACTGGACAGTAATAACTATGTAAATATGGAAATTATGAGATCAAGGCCCTTAGTCATATTGAGAGTCTAGTTTAAATTATATTTTAAATATAATTGAATATTTTAAGAAATATAAATGGAAAATATTGATGAAAATAATTTTACCTCACTATAATTTTTGGAAATTATATCCTAATAACAAAGATAATGCTTCTCTTACACATCTGTTGCAGGTTCCCAATATTTTAAATTTTCAGTGTTTAAATGAAATAAATGTTTTTACAAAACTCAATTTCACTGAAGTATTGACTCAGTGAGACAGAGAAAGCCTTCAAAATTACCTTATTGTTCTTTTCTCACTGTTTTATGTTAATCAATTCCAGTCTGTTCAGTGACAGGAAGGATACAAAAATATTATGATGTAACATTTTGTCCAGTATGTCTAGTTCATTGGCTGGATATATTTTAGTTTTTATGATCGCTTATAATTAGCATTAAAAAATTAAATTCTGATATTGGAAAAAATGTTACATAATGGTTTTAAAACATTGGTGATTATAGATGACTGTTTAGGAATGTGCTGTAGTAAAGACATTAGTTATCTTTGTCTTACAGAAACTGTTCTTGGTAATGTGACTCAGTAGAGGAGATGTGCAGAGATAACTACTGTTTCAATACCCAGTACTGAAAAAAACAAAGAAAATTTACCCCAAAACATGATATTGACGCAGAAGAATTAAGGCTTCACTTCCCACCTGAAATGCGAGTTTGTGTTCTCTAAAAATCGAAGAATGAATTTTAGGAACGATGGAGGTTTGAGTAGGAAAATTTTATTGAGAGAGAAAGCTTCTGCCTTAAGGGAGACAGAAGGGGGAACCCGGAAAGTGGGTAACCCCCTACCTCACTTTTTAGAGGGCTTTTATGGAGCAAAGCCACGAGGTGAGGCGGGTCTGAAATAGGGGGCTACCAATAAGATTTTTAAAAAGTGGACGGGTTAAAATTGACCAATGAGTACAGTGGGGAATTAACAATCAGACAGGAATTTTTGACTCTTACTCTTTTCTGGGGAAGTGGGTTAAAGTCTCAGCCCTCCACCACAGGAGGTTGGCGCCTTCTTTAGAATATCTGATGGCTGCCTATTTGGAATCTCAATGACAGCGATTTATCTTACATGGGTGGGGTAGCTTTTTTCCCATAGCACTAACCTCCACCTTTTTTGTTTTCTTTCAAGGGCCAGTCCTATCTGCCTACATATATCTAGCTGGCTTTTCTACCTATAATAATATTACTGTTATCTTAATTTTTTCTCATACTATTTTAGTTCACTAATGCAGTCAAATGCTCTATCACTGACTGAGCTATTACTCCCCCCACACACAGATCACTAATTTGGAAAAAGCATGGTGAGATGTTCTGCATGATTTGTGTTATAGTAGATCCAGGGTCCAAGGTACCAAAGCAGAATGTGCGATCCTCTTAAGAAGAGTTAGAACTGAGGGTAAGTCAGTACTGTTACATTGTTAAACAATGTAGTAATGTCCAATTCCTAAGTGAGAAGGCAGACTGTGTTTCTCTTGGTCAAAGTGGAACATAATTTGTGACTTTCTTTAATCTTTCAGTATAACATATCAAAGTACTTTCTTTCAGGTATACTTGCAGAAATTTTTTAATAAAATATTCTGAAATTGGGCCAGAGGGTTAGCTCAGTGGTTCTGGTGCCTGCCTCACAAGCGCAAGGTCCTGAGTTCGATCCCCGGTAACCACATATAATGCTGGGCATGGAGACACGCCCACCAACAATCAACACCGCAAACCACAATGACGGAGGACGCGGTGGCTCACGCCTGTCATCCCAGCACTCAGGAGGCAGAGACAGGAGGATCGCTGAGTTCATGGCGGCTTGCCTGGGCACCATACTGAGCTCAGGGCCAGCCTGAACTACAAAGCGAGACCCTGTCTCAAAAGCAAAAAAAAAAAAAAAAAAAAAAATCTGAAATTTACTACAATATCTAGTTTAGAGAATTTATTATGATCCAGGATTATAAATAAATATTCTATAAAGTTTAAACTTATTTATATTTTTGCTCCATTTATACTGATATAAATTTACATAAAATAGGTTTGTGATTGAAAAGGTTTATGTCATGGATTTATCAGCAAGTACATTCCTATACCCATGGTACTTTTCTGGTCAATTAAAAATGCTTATACTTAATTACATAGACAATTAAAATGGAACTGCAAATTTTCCTACTATACAGTCATTAAAATATCTCAGAATATGTCAAAGATTTAGTGGCTCAATCATTATAAAATTACTTATTTTAAAATTCAAAAGAACCTTGAATTCTGCTGTTAAAAAACAACTGATAACCCACTTACTTTAAAAAAAATTGTAAGCATCATTTTATGTGTGTGCTATTTCTCCCAAGAACTTAGATATTAAGTGTAGTAAATATACTTTTCAAAGATAATAAATTTATAAGATTATTAAGATCTTATACATAATTAACTGAGCAGTGCTGTGTATTAAGAATTTGGTTGTATAGTCTAAAAACATGATCTCATTTAGTTCATTTACTCTGATATGAAATATTTTCCACTTTATTAAGTAACATTCAAAGTCATCAAGATTAGTTTAATGTTCCTTCTAGAAAATAGTTTACAAAATAGCAAATGTTTTTAAAACAAAAAAATGAATTTTCCTTGTAAAGAAGAAATATATATACAAATGCATGTTATACATATTATACATACATACTTTATATACAACCAACTAACACTTTGCAATTACTTTTCTATTTTTGTTTCTGGGAAAAAATTATAATAGCAATAATAAAATAGGTCAATAAAAACTTAGACAATTGAAAACAGATATAACACTGTTATCTAAGGAAAAAGTTCTGGACTATAGGGTCATAAGAGAAAAGAGGAAGCACAAAATTTAGGGTTACACATTAAATTAAATGCAAAGAACTAAAGGAAAATAAGAAGTATACATCATTCTGCCTTTAAATGATCCCACAAGAATGCCAAAGCTATGAGTCTGCTATTGCCACTTAATAACACAGACTGTAGGAGTTGCACTAGTACATGTACCTGTAGTGCAAAAATACACTGTAAATCTTGTCTTTAAAATATATACATTTTAGGGCCAGTGATTTAGTTCAGTGGATCCAGCACCTGCCTAGCAAGCACAAGGTCCCTGGTTTAATCCCCAGTAACCAGATACAACAATACAGGCGTGGTGACTCATGCCCACCAGCAATCAGTACCACATACCACAAATAGGCTTGGTGGCTCAAGCCTGTAATCCCAGCACTTGGGAAGCAGAGGCAGGAGGATTGCTCAGTGCAAAGCTTGCCTCAGCTGCATAGTGAGCTCAGGGCCAGCCTGAACTACAAAGTGAGACCCTCTCCATTGGCTTAGGCGGAGACTTTATGAATAAAACCTCTATAGCACATGAACTAGCAGAAAGAATCAACAAATGGGCTCTCACCCTACTGAAAAGCTTTTGCACAGCAAAAGAAGTCACTGGCACCGCTAAAAGACAACCAACAACATTGGGAAAAGTCTTTACTAGCTGTTTGTCAGAAAAAGGACTATTATCTACAATACATAAAGAACTTAAATGGATCAGCCTCCCCAAGTTTAAAGACCCAATTCAAAAATGGGTATCTGAAATGGACAGACACTTCGCAGAGGTAGAAGTCAAAGCAGCTAAGAAACATATGTAGAAATGTTCAACATCACTGGTCATTCGAGAGATGCAAATGAAAACAACACTGAGATTTCATCTCACTCAACAAAGAATGGCCACTATTACAAAATCAACCAACAATAAATGCTGGCGAGGCTGTGGGGAGAAAGGAACCCTTCTCCACTGTTGGTGGGATTGCAGACTTGTGTAACCATTGTGGAGATCCGTGTGGAGATTTCTCAGAAAACTAGGACTAGGGGTCTCATTTGACTCTGCTATCCCCCTTCTAGGAATATACCCAAAAGGCTTTAAAAAAATCACATTGGAAAGACAGATGTACACCCTTGTTCATAGCAGCTCAGTTTATGATAACTGAATCTTGGAAACAACCCAAATGCCCATCAACTGGAGACTGGATAAAGAAGATGTGCTTTTTTTATAAAATGGAGTATTATTCTGCCATAAAGAATGACAAGATTGATTCATTTATGTGCAAATGGATACACCTGGAGGACACGCTAATGAATGAAATCATTAAATCACAGATAGGTAAATACCAGATCTTCTCCTTGATATGAGTACCTGTTGATGCAAATGAGCTCTAGAAAATATGACAGTCTTTGTAGAATGGGAAATTTCCAAGGGAAATTTGTTGTGGGGAGGTAATGAGGGGAAGGAATAAATATGATTCTGAAAGAAAATAAAAGAGCATGTATATAGGGGTTGGGGAGGTGTGGGTGAGTGGGGATATGGGTAAAAATGAGAATTGACTTGTGTCATTATATTGGTATAAATTCCCCAATGTTATGTGTGATTGTGAGATGTTTATAAATTGTACCAATAAAGAATTCAATTAAAAATTTTTAAAAAGTGAGACCCTCTCTCAAACAAACATATATATAGTATGTTTAATGTTTATAGTATATATATATATATATATATACTATATATATAATTTAATGTGTGTATATATATACATTATTCTTTGCTATTACAGTATGTTTCTGTAATATATGTCTTATGTCTATTTCAATCACTTCAGATAGAAATATTGATTTTGTACCAATAATGTTGCATGGTAGAACTTTTTATTATCATTACCTTTACTCATTTTTATTCTAATTTTTCCTAGAAAGGAATATTTACTGAGTGATGGAGGGAAGGAAAGCTATACATGCAGAAAAATGACTTGAAAGAGTCTTATGTTTATTTACCCATATAGTCCACCAATCATGATTTCACTTTGAATTAGAGGCTCCGTGAAAGGTGACAGGATGGAGGGGGTCTTGTACTCATCAATAAATTATTACACTGAAGCTCATAACTGAGGTGCTATTAGGAAGTGGGGCCAAATGGAGGTGGCTGCCCTTAGAAAATCCATCTGTGACTCTCTTGCCCTCTGCTCCTTTTCTAGTGGCCACGAAGTGAACAGCTTTGCTCCATCTCACTCTTCCACTATGAGGTCTATTATTACCATACACATAGCAATGGACCAGCCCAACTCTGATGGAAATGAACTGTTCTTCCATAAGTCACCTATTTCAGGCACTTTCTCCTGGTAACAAGGATGTTGATAAGTACAAACAGTGGGACGCTTGACCTTTTAGGATTATTAAGAGTAGGCATACATGCATGATAGTATACATATTTTAAGGTCATAGATATCTTCAAAAATAAAAATCTAATTATCTGAATAATTTATCATGAGAAAATTCCCTTATATGTCCTTTCTTGTTTCCTTTTGTACTGTTTTAGAAATTCTTTATATGTGAAGTTTTAAAACATGAGTTGTCTCTTGCAAGAACTTTTATTCAGTTTGTAATTGTAATGCTTAACTCCATGTATGTAAAATTTTATGTAAACAATTTTTATAAAGCACATTAACTTCTTCCTTTATTACATATAACTTAAGTATTTCTTCAAGCACCCAATGCTTAATAGAGATCACAAATAGATCCTAGAACAAATCCAGATCCACAAGAGAATTAATCATAAGGATTTAATGCTTCTGTTAACCACAGACTTGGAGGACAGTTGTCAATTACCAGCTTATGTAATTTGTTGAGTTATTCGCAACTGACCGAGCTTATCATGTAACATAAACTTCTTTTTTTTGCCTCATTCTACCTACCAAAAGTACTTCTTCAATACCATATGTATATGTATGAATGCATGTGCATATAAATATACACAACAAAGGATACATAATCAGCCCTACATCTCTACATTGATCCTCATGTCTCTTTTTTGCCAGTATTATGCTGTTTTTACACAGTAGTTCAGTAGTGTAGTTTCAGGCTGGGAATTGTAATACACCCTACCATGTCTCTGTTGCCTAGAATTACTTTTGTTATTCTAGGTCTTTTCTGATTCCAAATGCATTTTTGGATTACTTCCTCTAATTATGTGAAATATGTTGTTGAAATTTCAATTGAGATTGCAGTGAATCTATATAGCAGTTTTGGAAGTATGGGCATTTTGACAATATTTATTCTTCCTAACTAGGAAGAGGGGATGTCTTTTCTTTTTCTGATATGCTCTTTCATCTCTTTTTTCAGAATCTACAGTTTTAAAGTAGAGGTCTTTTGCTTATTTTGTTAAATCCCTAAATATTTCATTTTGGGGGTTCTATTGTACAAGGAATTGTGCCTCCAATTTATCTCTTAGTGACTGTTATTTGTTTATAAAAAACGATTGATTTTGATGTTGGTTATGTATCCAGCTACTCCACAGAATCTGGCAATTAAGTCTAATTGTTATCAGCAAATAATGACAATATAACATCTTCCTTTCTTTATCTTTACTCTTTTTCTTATCTAGCTGCTGTGGCTAATATTTCCAAGACTATGTTGAACAGCAGTGAGTGCTGACAGTGAGCGTCCTTGTTCTATCCCTGACTTTAGCATGAAAGATTTCAGTTTTTGACCATTTAGTGTTTATCTTAATATGGTCTGATATAGTAATATTCATGTCAATATTGCCCAAGGACGTTGATTTCCAATATTTAGAGTTTGAAGAAACAAAAGTTTCTTTCTATGAATATTTAGTACAGAGAAAGTGAATACAAGAAATTAGAGGCCAACACTTCTACTGCTAAAACAAGGTAATGGATATCAGGAAATTCAAAGATCAAGAGTGGCCGGAGAGCTTGCACCTGATGGAGAGTTTTCCAGTTCACAATTACCAAAGAGGGTTATTTTCAAAACTCATTTCTGGAAGTCACAGCCAGTGATCTTAGTCTTGCTTCCTGCTGGGAACATTTATGTTTCCTCTTCTCATTTCCAAATTGTGTACTTTTTTGTTGTTTTGTTTTGTTTGTCTGTTTTTTTGACTGACACTATTTAACCAGAAAGCATAGAGCAAAAGGATTTCTGAAAAATATAATGCCAAGCTTTTTCGTGTACTAAAGAAATGAAAGGTGTATAAGGGAAAAAAATTGACAGGAAAAAAAAAAGGGGGAGGTAAAGCTTGTACATAGGGTGTGAGTTTGTAAGGAGGGTAGAGGAAGGGGAAAGAATGAGACTCAAGATGTGTCATCTACAGCTACAAATTCTCCATGTTGAATGTGATCATAATGTATGCATAAAATGTATCAATAAAGTCAATTTTTAAAAAGTACAAAACAAATTATATATGAGGTTTTAAATAGAAGTTTATATTTTGTCTAGTTCAGCTTAAAATAAAATGACATGTTTAAATACATAACAGACATTCATTGTATTAGTGTATTTTGAAAAATAATGAACAAATTATGTAAGAGGCCTATTAGATAAAGTACATATGTGGAGATGTTTTAATTTTTATAGTTAAAGTAGAATTACGCTATTGAAGAGAGACTGGTACAGGAACTAATTTCATTGTGATGCAGAATGAGTGATTATACCTTGTTCATTTTCTTGTTCAAATCTAATATTTTGTATTCTGTCAGTGAACAAATGAACTTTAGTCAAGTCTAGCCAGAGTAGCTATTCTATTGTAAATCTGAGTAAATCCTGATTTTAAGGCAGTGAAAAAACTTAATGTATCCTTAGTCATTCCGCTTCATGTCACAGTTTTGGAAATGAATGAATGCATCCAAAGTTCTAAAAAGTACAGAATTATAATTAGAATCGAGAAGAAACTTTGAAGAGCTAGGTGTCTTTGTGAATTCACATAAGACTGGTAATTGATAATTTCTGGTGAAAGAATTAAGTTGGGCTGAACAATTAGATGTTTGGGAATATAGAGCTGATATACTAACTAAACCCTCAGTGTAGAGAAAATGAAGAATTCAGGGCAGGAGAGGAAAAAATCCCCAAACTTGTTTGGTTGTCATACAGAGGCCTTAGAAAGAAGGGAACTGAGGCAGAAAAACCTGGTCTGGGAGCTTGGCTGAGAAACTAGTTATGGCCCCCTAGCTGCTAATACATGCATGTGTTGGGGACATGTTTTGGGAGAAATAATTGCAAAGTCAAAATTGATCAGGCCTTCCTGGTGCAGAAGAACTCTGGACTCAACTCACCTTCACCTCTGCTAACAACAAAGACTCCCGGTGGTCCCACATGCTGTGATGCTTCAAGGCGGAACTACTCCATTGCTGTGTCTGCCCTGCCCAGAGGGATCTTTATCTGCATAATGTCTCTAGGACTATTGGAGGTGTCTCTCCTGCCCACCCAGTCTGTTACATACTGTTACTCGAGAGGTGCTGAATAAAAGTTGTGGTGGAATGGGGCCTGGGGTCTTTTGCTACCCAGAGTAGCATGGATCAGGCCCAAACTTAGCCTCTCTGAACCTCATTTCTGCCTACTTATTAATTATTATTTTGTCATGTGCCATTGACTCACAAAGACTAGAATCAAATGTAAAGGTTCTAGTTATGTTCCCTTTCCCTGGTTCCCACATTCAGGTGTATGATCCTGGAAACGTGGAGCTCTGCTTCCTGGCAAGGGATTGTATTTTCTATTTTCAAGCACAGTTATCTGCTTTTTTCTAGGATTATCTGTGATTTTCACACATAAAGGTAGAAAACTATCAATTTCAACAATTCAAAATCAGAAAGTATGAATTCATATGTAAAAGTTAATACTACAAAGAACATAACTAAAAAATCAAATAATGCAAGCTCTGAAAGGTTATATAGGAATTGAAAATAATACTATAATAAACATTATTGTCTACAAGCACATATAAGTAGATATTGCCATTTATCACAGAATAACAGGTTCCATTAAATAAATTTATAAGTGACAATAAACCAGCATTATGTAACTTGTACAGTAAGAACATCAATCACTATACCTACTGATAAAGCTGAAGTTGACACAAAACATTCTAGTACAAAAACTTCCTGTAGAAGAAATACAAAAAGGGAAAAATGAAGAAAATTGTTCAAAAATGAACAGGGGCAAATGTGTGGCATCTTTGAAGGTGTCCACTGATTAGTTTCCTTCTTCTCTACCTCTGAATATGAAATGACTGAGAAATAAAACAAGAAGTAAAATGTATGAGGGTGACATTTCCACTTTTATAATTGATTCTGCCTAGCATGATTTGGAACACGATGTATGTAATACTACACTATTTAAACTTCCCAGGCAGGCAACATGTATACCCAGGGACAGGGGCATGGAGCCCTGCATTCCTTCTCCCAGAAACATGGCTTCAGGGACTATTTATGGTAAGCCAAGAGCAACAGAGGATATATTTCTCTGATGGCAAAATTTGTACCAAGAAGAAAGAAGGGGCAAGAGAACAATCAGTTCTGTTTCTAAAACTCATAAGTCAAATGAGTCAACCCTAGGGGAAATGTTGATAGATTCAAGAAATAGCCCACAACTTACTTTCCTCCACAGATATAAATACCAAAATTACACAGATTAACAATTTTATTTTTCAATCTTGAATATAATGGTGAATAATTCTATGAAATATTGAACTGTTATAAAATAGGTAGGAATTTTGTTTGGTGAATTTGTCCAAATGTAGGTCATCATAAGTTTTCTGAGCAGGTTTAAGGTGCAGGAGGTAAAACTCCAATGCTAAGTAGGTTACATATGTAAACATTATTATTAACTAGGATATTTCCAACTTTTAATGTCCTTAATTGCACATGAAATCATCGTGAGATGAGGAAAACACAAAACTATGTTTATATGCATATGTATAAAGATATATACACAAACATGTATGTACATGTATAGCTCCTGACAGTTTAATTTCAAGCCAGCAAAAAGGAAAAGTAAATGGTAGAGTTAATGCATTAGGACTTGGGTGAAAAGCAGCAGGGAATGATTGACTACAGATACATTACAGGGAACTGCCTTTATCAATTACTGACATGACGATAATAAAACTGTCATATAAGTGCAACAGAAAGATAACTTTAAGCGAAGACTACTAAATCAAACCAAAAAATTTCAAAAACCTAAAACACTGTAATAGGACAGAATAATGGCATTTTCACAGATAGTAGGAAATACTGGAACTTATTATTTGAAATCCATATTCAAAGAAATTATTGAAAAATACTCTCCAGCAAGAGTAGAAAACTACAAACTGAGAAAGGCCTTAACTATTTTCCCAAAGATGGAAATTACCTTGAAGTTCATCCGTAGCCTTATTAAACAGTAGAAAATATGTTAAACTCTAGAATCCTTACTACATTGCTTTCTATATTTCTAGAATACAGCTTGCCATTAGTATTTTTAATTGAATTCTTTATTGGTATATTTTATATACAGCTCACAATCAAACTCAACATTGGAAAATTTGTACCAATATATGACACGAGTTAATTCTCATTTTTAGGCAAATCCCTACCGACCCTATAACCCCCACCTCTATACACATATGCTATCTCTTTTTTTAATTGATTTCTTTATTGGTACAACTTAAATACATCTCACAATCACACATAACATTGGGGAATTTGTACCAATATATGACACAAGTCAATTCTTATTTTTACCCATATCCCCACCCACCCACACCTCCCCACCCCCTATATACATGCTCTTTTATTTTCTTTCAGAATCCTATTTATTCCTTTCCCTCATTACATCCCCATACCAAATTTCACATAGAAATTTCTCATTCTACAAAAACTATCATACTTTCTAGAGCTCATTTGCATTTAGAGGTGCTCATATCAAAGAGAATATCTGGTATTTGCCTATCTGTGTTCTATTTATTTCACTCATTAGCTTGTCCTCCAGATGTATCCCCCTGCTAGGAATGTACCCAAAAGAATTTAAAAAATCACATTGGAAAGACAGATGTACACCCTTGTTCATAGCAGCTCAGTTTGTGATAGCTCAATCTTGGAAACAACCCAAATGCCCATCAACTGGAGACTGGATAAAGAAGAGGTAGTTTTTTAAT
>PVIC010055425.1:0-11223 GCA_004025085.1 Thryonomys swinderianus
TCTCCATTTGCACCTAAATGGATCGATCTTGTCATTCTTTATGGCAGAGTAATACTCCATTTTGTAAAAAAACCACATCTTCTTTATCCAGTCTCCAGTTGATGGACATTTGGGTTGTTTCCAAGATTGAGCTATCACGAACTGAGCTGCTATGAACAAGGGTGTACATCTGTCTTTCCAATGTGAGTTTTTAAATTCTGTTGGGTATATTCCTAGCAGGGGTATAGCAGCGTCAAATGGGACCCGTAGTCCTAGTTTTCTGAGAAATCTCCTCACAGATCTCCACAATGGTTGCACAAGTCTGCAATCCCACCAACAGTGTAGAAGGGACACACAGTCCTATAACTCAAAAGATAAATGTAGTTGCAAAGTGATTTTTGTAGAAAAGAGTATTTTTCAAATTCTTATAATAAATAACGTATGAGTAGAACAAACAAGACTACAGTGAAATAGAAATAAAATCATTAAAAGATAGAAAACAGAATAAATAAAATGACTACTAATATGTAGATAAAAAGACTATTATAATAGACAAGAGGTAATGAGTCTCAAAGGGAAATTATGGGAAGAGGGGTTTTGAATGTATAAACAGATCAAAATTTTGCATCAGCAAAATGGTATTTTAGATTTTCTAAATTAAATTAGTTATGAATGCAAACAATTATATATCATTACTTCATCTGAATTTTCAACATTTTAAGTATTAAACTTCTATTATATTTTACATTGGCTCAGAGTAAATAGCAGTTACTCGGACTTTTATTTAGCCATTTATTTCACAGTTATCTACATAGTACTCTATTTGATTGAGAAGAAATACCAATATCCTTTTTATGACTTGGTGTTTTCTTAATGATTCTGGCAACTGAAATTCATCTCCGACTATATTTTCCACATTAAATTTACCCTCTGTAATATCACTTTTAAAAATATATATTTATTCCTCAAGTTTAGAACTTTTTTATAAGTCCTTTAAAACATAGCTGATTTTAAGTGATACATTTCCAGTTTTTTCACTTTAAAATACCAAATATTGTATTAGATTTTATAGAAACCTTCATATAATTACATAAAAAAATACAGGGTCTCTCTTTGTAGTTCAGTCTGCCTCTGAACTCACTATGCAGCCCAGGCAAGCCTCAAACTCTCAGCAATTCTCAAACTCTCAGCAATCCTCCTGCCTCTGCCTCCTGAGTCTGGGATTACTGGCCTGAGCCACCAAGGCCAGTACTGTGGTATGTGGTACTGATTGCTGGTAGGCCTGAGTCACCATGCCTAGTACTGTTGTATGTGGTTACTAGGAATCAAACTCAGGACCTTGCTCTTGCCAAGCAGAAGCAGGATTCACTAAGCAAAATACCTGCCACATATAATTACCTTTTTTAGCTCATGACTTGCTAAGCTTTTGTACTGCTATTTATTTTCTCACTTCTGAAGCAACTTTCCCCAATAGTACATAGGAAAAGGTAAATACTAAGTAGATATTTATTTTGCTTTCTCCTCAAAGAACATTAAGAATGTTTTATATGATATAGCAAAGTACTGACACTGTAAATAAATAGAAAACAAATATTTACTATTTTTCTTAATTATTGTAGACTATTATTGTTAGAAATGTAAATATTATTTTTCCCCTTCCTCCCCTCTTCTTTTTCATCCTTCTTTCCATTTTTCCATGCTCTTTTTAACTAGTGAGAATCCTTCTAAATTATACATGCATTTTTCTAAAACAATATATTTTTCAGGTCTCAAGGGTACTATGCCATTTATAAAGTATATGTTTAAAAAAATATATGCTGAATATATAGTTGTGCTGAACCTCAGTTTTTGCTGGAAAATAAGGATAGGCTCATGGACTTCTAAATAAACTGAATAGATTTTTTAAAACACCTAATTTGTCTGTCTAACTTTATTAAAAATGTTTGTTGTTTAACTTATTCTACTTCACTTCTTGTATTCCGTACTGAAAAATCAGCAAGCTATTATATGCCATTAGCCCTAGGAATTTATGGTCTTTATGCTGGGCCCTGGGACATTATCTTGCAGACAACACAGTGAGAACTCTTGCTTCTTTCAAGGCCAGATTAGAAATATTTGTGCAGCATTTCCACTCCCTGTCCTTCAAATGAAATGAGTTACCAGTTTTCCCATTGCTGTCTATAACAACCTGAGATATAGATCATATTTGCTTCTATTATATTTATAAATGTCAGCATATTGAATTGCTGGATAAACAGGAACTGTGGAAACACACAATCTTAGCTATGAGCATTTACTCTTATTTTCTTTCTGGACTTTACATAAAGCATTCCATTTAAAGTATTTCATCTTCAGAGTTTTATCACCATGACAATTTTATTCATCTGCAGAGCATTAACACTATGCCATAAATTAACAGAGTTTTAATTGAAATTGTAGATATGGTGTTTGAGAACAAGGTGGTGTTTGAGAAAATAATACTTGTCATCATTTATAATTTAATAAGTACTCCACAATCTTTAACACTGTCTATGAAGACATGCAGGATACATATTACATATTTTTTCCTGTCTTCATGCTATGCTTTCACTTATAAGAAAAAAAAAATCCCTCTTGGAAAAATGTGTTGGAATTTAGCTGCTCAAAGATAACACATTCATAGTTTACTCTTTTAACAAAAGGAAAACCATAAAATAAAATTTTAAGACAGATACTATTAGCTCATTTTTGGTCACCTGACAATAGGTAATATATTTATTATCTCAATTATAATCAATACTGATTCCTTAAAGTTGGTACAAAGTAGCAAGAATTACTCTTCCAATTATTTTAAAAAAAGTTCTAGGAAATGCTTACTGCAACTTATAAAAACTATAAACAAATGGACTGTAAACAAATTGTGATGTTAAATTAATCTGAAATTACTCTGATTGTTTGCAAGTTTACTAATTTTTGTTTCATATATTTTGACAAACTGATATTAGATGTGTAAAAATTATGTCCTGTTCCTGTATTGATCCTTTTACTAATATCTAATGGCTTATTTTTATAACCTCTCAACTAAAAATGTACTTTTCTAATACTGTATCTCTCTTGCTTTCTTTTCTGTATTCATTCTGAGACTCTCTTTCCTAAGACTGAAATGTTTAATCCATTTATATTTAATTGCCAGGAATTATTTGTGGTTTTATAATTTGCTTCCTATATTCTCCCTTCATTTTCTGAATTATGGCTTTCCTTTGGATTTGACTAGTCCTGAATTTGACATGTAATATTATGGTACATTATGCTTCGAAACACATAAGCAATGGGTAATGTTCAAATCAAGATACTTAGTATAGCCGGGCGTGGTGGCTCACACCTGTAATCCCAGCACTCGGGAGGCAGAGACAGGAGGATTGCTGAGTTCGAGGCTTGCCTGGGCTACATAGTGAGCTCAGGGCCAGCCTGAACTACAAAGCGAGACCCTGTCTCAAAAAAAAAAAAAAAAAAGATAGTATATCCATCACTCAGAATACTAATCATTTATTGATACACAGAATATTTAAAATCCTCTATTTTGTTCTTGAGCTATTTTGAAACTCACAATAAATTTGCACTAACTATAGCTACTATGTTATGCTATCAAACTAGAAGTAACTCTTCTTGTTGAAAATTTGTAACTATTAGTTTTCTCCCTGAACTCTAATTATCACTTTTGACTCCTACTAAGCAATATTCTATTCTTTGACTGGGGTCTCAACATTTTCAATCCATACTCATACATGACTGAGACTGCAAAGTGTTTTGATCTGTTTCAGGTTTTTTCACATCTTCCAAGTTCATCCATGATGCCACAAAGGGCAGAATTTGATTTTCATTCCCGAATAACATTTCATAATGAATAAATACCACATTTCCTTTTTCCGCTCATCTGTTACTAGACACTTCATTATCCTGGCTATTGTGAACAGTGCTACAATAAACACAGTGCTGCATCTGTCTTTACAACATACTTATTTTAAGTTTTGGTTATGTTTATGGTAGTTTGTGTGTGTGTGTGTGTGTGTGTGTGGAATTTTTATGCTGCTTTCTGTAAGGGCTGTACCAACTAAATTTCTACGAGGTCTGTGAGAGTTAACTTTTCTTTATATCCTCACAGAGCAGAGGTCTCTGGTCACCCCCTAGGGTGGTCAATGTCTATCTGGACTTCATTAGGCCCATGTTTGTTCTCTGAGGAATTCTGCAGGTCTAGTCATCCTGTCTTTATCCTGAGGCCTGATTTTCAGCGGATGTGCCTCAGGTGCAGCTACAGTGTATCTCACCTTTGTCCTGACCCTCTAGGACCTATCCCTATCTGACTGCCTGTAATATTTCTACCTAGCTCATTGTCTATAATATCCATACCCTTCTGTTTGAATGTCCCTGGTACATAATAATTACTGTATTAGCATTTTCTAGTACTAATGATATTTCATTACCTTTAAGCAGCTTTCCTAAGACTAACAGAAACAACAGGGAATAGTGAAAAAATCTGCAAATTTATCAAAGATCAATTTTTTCCCATCTCACACTAAATTATGTGATCCCATATATGTAGTTAGTTCAGCCTTTGCTGACCCTATCTGTTACTTAGACTGTATGCAAATGCTGCAATTTCATTGTTAAGTAATCTTTGAATTCCTTCCAACTCTCAAGTTTTATTATTCAATTTTAGCCTGACTGACTCAATAATTGTAATATTACTAATAACTAACAGGACACTTGTGTTATAAAGGACTGTGAGACATGATCCTATACAGCTAACAGAAAATACATTTAAGATTTACCAGGGCATGTAAGATAACTTCTACCAAAATCTTGTTAAAACAACATGGAAAAAGGGTGAAACAAAGAGACATAAAGAAAACATAAGCTAGTGAATTAGAATGAAAGAACTAAGAAAAAATAGTTGACTGGAAAATTGACACATGCATGCATATTGAGGTATAGTAGAAAAAAGGCAGCATACTAGGAATAACGTAGAAAACAGTGAAATTGCCCATGGATGTGGATATGCCTAGCATCTGATAGACCCGTGTCAGAAGCAACCAGAAAAGGCAGAATGACAATCCTTAGCATTGCATAGTGTCCTGGGATATAGTGTATAAGTCTATATCTAGATGATATCATTTGGGAAAAAATGAAAATTTGAGCAATGGCGCCTTTCCAGTTATTGTTCCAAGCTGATTAAAAA
This sequence comes from Thryonomys swinderianus, assembly GCA_004025085.1. NCBI lineage: Eukaryota > Metazoa > Chordata > Mammalia > Rodentia > Thryonomyidae > Thryonomys > Thryonomys swinderianus. The sequence goes on from PVIC010055425.1 coordinate 5,195, forward strand.
AATAATCTTTCTGTGATCTTCCCATACTCATCTCTGTTAGCCACCAAAGGACAGCCTATCAGTAAGCTCCCTAACCTGCCACCTAGGACAAGCCAATGCCCATTGGCCACAATGCTCTCCCAACCTCCAACACCCCATAAAAAACCCTACTCCGCTTCCCAACGCCCTCTCTCACCACTGCTGTAGACAGCCCTGTGGCACTGACCTCCATTAGAGCCTTGCAAAGGGTGTTTGTTTCGGCCTGCTTTCCTTTCAGTTTTCAAATCTAAAAAAATTTTTTAAAAAACATATCTATGCATTAAAAAATATCTACCCCAAGGCATTTAATAAATAAAACATCTATAAAAATCATCCCTGAACTATCATTTAATGTAATACACTAAACCACAAAATTTTCATAATGTTGTTCAATAAGCATGTGGGATACTATGCTGAGAAAGTAGATCGTGAATTCTGAACAGGATTGATGATAAACCATTTCATTCATACAGCATTGCACTGGATGAATAAATATCCTAGCTAATGACTAAAAATATGATTTTCTTTCAGTCCTGGTCTGCATAAGTAGGGTTAGTAGAAATATGAAAGAAAAATTTACATTTAATGAATATACACGTAAAATATTACAAGGACAATATCTTTAAGAGGTTTCATAAAGAAAATTAGATTTTATGTCTCTTCACACGCACACATGCGCATGCGCATGTAGTAAAGGATTGTGGAGAACATCAGAACTAGTTTTTAAGAGAAAGAAATAACACATCTTTGAAATAGAAAGCAGATAGTCAAGTTTGAGTGTTACTGTTCCGTTGCTGCTAACGAAATACCACATGTTTAGCACCTCACAGAAACATTTCAGTCTCTTTGGGTCAGGAGTCTGGCATATTTTAGCTACATCCTGTGCTCTGGACTTTGCCAAAGTGAAATCAAGATTCGTCTCAATCGTGTTCTCTCATACAGACTCACTTAGAAAAACGTTCTGCTTCTGACCTGTCTCATGTTCTTGGTAGAATCCAATTGCTTTCTGTTGTAAGGCTCAGGTTCCCAATCTCTCGCTGGCAGCAGGCCGGCATGCCTCTCAGCTATTAGGCACTTCTCTGGGGTCCTTGCCGTGTTGTCTGTTCTGCCTTATAGACCAGCGAGAAGAAGTTTCACTCTTGGCAAACACCTGTCTTCTGGGACAGCGTTGGATATTCTCACTGCGCGTCTCATTAGGTCCAGGTCTCCAGGGAATCTCTTTTCTGGTTAACTGAGAGTCAACTGATGATGAACAAGTCAAAGGAATGATGTTCCACTGTACATGCAGGATTTATCTGCACGCTAAGGCAAAAAATTATTCAAGTCATGCCCATCAAGAGATAAAATCTTGGAGGTATTTTGAAATTTTGCCCATGACAGGGTGGAGTGGAGGGTGTAAAGTAATATGGTGGTGGTAGTGGGGGAGCTGCAATGAAATAATATGCTTTAAAACTAAATTAATGGTTTTAGGAAATACTTTTTTTTTTTTTTTTGACAGGGTCTTGCTTTGTAGTTCAGACTGGCCCTGAGCTCACTATGATCCCAGGCAGGCCTCAAAGTCAGCAAGACTCCTGCCTCCGCCTCCAGAGTGCTGGGATTACAGGTTTGAACCACCAGGCCCGGCATTTGTGGTATGAGGTACTGATTGCCAGTGGGCGTGGCCACCACACCTGGTATTGTTGTATGTGGTTACTGGGGGTTGACCAGGGACTTTGCGCTTGCAAGGCAGGGGCTGGAACCATTGAGGTAAATCTCTGGCCCCCAAGGAAATATTTTGAAAGGTATTTCAAAACATAAAAGTATCAGGCCTGTGACATGGAAAAAATGGAAATTCTGGAAAATTAAGGTTGTCAATATACATAGCTACTTTTCAAAAGTAATTCTGAGAGATCAGAAGAGAATTATTAAATCTAAGCAGGATACTTAACTGACAGAATATACAAATGGTGCATATCCATGAGGTACCATGGGACTTTGTATATACGAATACTTTTTATAATATATTGTCCTATGAAACATATTTATCTCCTCAAACATTTATCCTTTGTTTATGGTAAAAACACTCAAAATCCTTTCTTATTGCTTTTTGGAATAAAAAGCTTAGTTTTAGCTGGGCATCATGGTGCATGACAGTGTATGCCTGTGGTTCCAGCTCTGGGGAGGCCAGAGGCAGGAGGATGGCTGAGAGTTTGAGAGCAGCACGGGCTACAGAGTGAGTTCATGGCCAGTCTGAACTACATAGTGAGACCTTGTCTCCAAAAATTAAAAAAAAAAAAGTCCTTATCTTTGCATTGTGGAATGGCACAGAAAAATTTGTTACGATTCTCTAATCATAACTTAATACCCACTGATCCACATTTCCCTATCATTCCTATTATTCTCCCCAGCTTCAGGTACCATCATTCTACGCTTCACTTCTATGACATCAAGTTTTTACATTTCATATATAAGTCATCTGCTGTCATCATTACTTTCACAATGTAGGGATCAAATATCCAATGTACAAGTTAAAGGATGACAGATACACTGTAGCTCAGTGTGTAGATGTTTCAGTATTACCTTGGCTCATTCCAAGGCCAGGTAGAAGGGAAAAGCAAGCCTAACCTCCCTTCCCTTCTTTATTCCATCCAAGCCTCAAGACTGCTGCTTGGTGCCACTCAACCCAGGGAAGTTCTCCTATCATCAGCTAATCCAGCCAGCCACACCAAGAATCATACTAATCCAATCAGTTGACTAATCCAATGACCACACTCATATTCCATATTCAGACACTCTAGCTCCAGTCACTTCTAAAAAACCCCACTTATGAATGCATCAGAGTTTGGGGGACAGCTAAATATTAGTCATGCTTCTTGCCCCATGGTTCACATAGTTTTGACTTTCCTTCTCTCTATATATGCTTGAATTTGTACTGTCTTTCTTCTGGAATTGCTTCCCAATAATGTATCTTCATCCAAATGATTTTATTGTGTATGTTTGGAATAGGAAAGGGAGAACCCAAGGAAAACTGAAAGAGGAAAAAAGCCCCTAAATTAGCATGTCAATACTTCTGCCTAGAAATATCCACAAGCAATTTTCTTATTCAATAGTTTGAGTTTTCTGAGGGTGACACAAGTGGGTACTTTCAGATGAATGTTGGCTTTAGGAAGTTTTGCTGGAACAGAGATTCAGACAGAGAGTAAGAGGTGAGAGACTGTATTTAGGGCATGGTTATGGCTGTGCAGAATGATGAACAAAATGGTAGTGATTTCTAAGCCATAAAGAGTTGCTGCATTGGGAAAGATCTTATGGGATAAAACCAGGAAAAAATCATAATTTACACATCAGTATCTTCAGAAGAGGAAAAATAAAACATGAGTATTGTAATATTAGCTTCCCTAAACTCATATTACAACCCAAAATTCCAACTGTTTCCTGATTCATGCTTCTCTTAAATATATTTTTTTCATGTGGTCTTAGTTACTCTAGAAGTTTTCATTCAATTTCTGTCACTATGGAATAAATTTAGAGTCATATTTCCACTATTCAACAAAAAATACTGGTTTTCATTTCTCACAGCTGAAATGAATTTTCAACAACTGTTGCCATAAGAGAAGACTAATCTTCAATTCTTATTCATTTTTAAGGCTTATTTTCAATAGTTTTTGAAGACAATCCTACTGTGAATAGCCTCTCTCTAATGCTACCTTTTAGAATATCAAAATATATTTTCTCTATAGATGTTTTTATTTCAGACATGCACACTGAATAATAACTAACTTTTGATTATACTTCAGAAGATTAAATTTATCATATAAATGTAGCTATTAAGCCTTAGGAAATAGTTTCATAGCTAAATTCCCAGATTTTATGTAGTGGATATATCCTACGATCAAAGGGAAATTTTAATGCAAAAATGTGAATAACAAAAAATGCAAATAACAGTAACATTTTTAGACATCAGTGTAAAACATGTAAAATATGTATGTACTAAATTAAGTGACAACCACTTGATTTCTTCTGTAATAAGCATTGCAAAAGACAGAATAAATTGTTTTAAATGTCTTTATACATATATGTATATATAAACTAGATTAGATGTATGGTTCTATGGATTTCAATACAGATGCATAATATAAATATATACATATAATATGTATGTCTTCTTCCATGCTAACGTACAGCATCCAGAACTTCTCAGATGTCATTCCCGAGAGCAAGAATCAAGCATGCAGAACTGTAGAATGATGTACCAAGCCTGTCCTAAGAACAAGCAATTAATTCAGAAAGAAGGAATTTAGCTGGAGCCGAGTTGATCTTGGGAGAAAATGAATTTAGCTCACTGGACAAATTCCATGGTAACACAGCCAAGGGGCAAGAAGCTTGTGTCACTAGGCTGCTACTACTGGTCACAGGTGTCTGCTACACCAAAGGCCTGCATTTTAGCTTTTTTAAAAAAAACACTTACTTAATCTGATAGTCTAAAACCTTTTCCCCAACTTAGTCTTACATTCAATGAGAAGCTACATTTCTTGGATTTTAACATTATGTGAAGTTATGTAAAACATTTACATTAACTCAATCTCTATTTTTGCTCACTGAATTTTAAAGTTTACACAATTTTACATATTTACATATTGAGCAACTGGAAAGGTATGTTTTTATCAGTGTGTATGCCTTTTCCAAGCTAGTATATATTTGCAGTAAATGAAGTGTACAATCACTAATGAAATAATTTATTTAATGTATAAATATGTATGCAATGTAAAGTAGGCTTGTAAAAATTATGCTATAACATGAGTATGTATCTAAAAATATTGGGGAAAAATGTGATATTATATAATATTGCAGATAAAATACTCAAAAATTCTTTAAAAAGTGAAGGACATTACATATGAACACATTAGTGCTTTCTGAAAGCTTCAGAGATATTTTTTATTACTTTGTTCAGCTTTATAAGAAATGAAATATTATGAAATATTTAATGGATGTTTGTTAATGTTTTATTCTATTTTTCACAGTAAGTATTTTACTACAAGTGAAGCAAAATCATCATCAAAGGACTGATTTTTTTTTTTTTGCAGTACCGGGGATTGAATTTGGGCCCTTGTGTCCAAGGTTGGTGCAGTAACTCTTGAGCTAAATCCCCAGCCTAGGACTGAAAATTTTTAAAAAATTACATCCAATAATGTCACAGTAATAATAGCCAAAATAAACTTATGGCCAGCAGAGAACTGAATCAAGATTGTATGGTAAAAACGTAGTAGGGACATACGAGTTATTTTGTCTATATGTTGCAATGTTACTTTAAAAAATATATTAAAAATAATGGAATACAGTAAACTGTCCAAATTCAAGGTGCTCTGGGAACAGTACTCTATGCAGAAAATTTACATTTGCACAAAAGACTTGGTTGTTATTTTGATTTTGGAATGAAAAGAATATGTGAGCCATAGAGAGTGAAACAGTTCGGTGAAGAACTAATTAGAATTTGCAAAGCACACCTAAGGGCTCAGACAGGCTTCATTGTAATTTTTATCTTTTTTCAATACCTTCCACTGGATTAGCACTTTATTTTCTGGGCTACAATCTATGTCCTTTGTTATGGTTGCATGTGTTAACAACCTCATCATATACTCTTGTTCTGTAGTAAATTCCGATAAATCTTTCTTCTTACTCTGTGTTTTGCATCTCAACTTACAGCCATGATTTCTAAGAAGGAAAACTATTATAGCTGTTTTTTTCTTTTTAACTTTAGTGTATTTTTTTCTTTTTCATTTGGGAAACAGATTTTATTGCTATAGTAACAATTGAGATACTTAGTATTAATAATATACATTTTTAATACCATGAAGACAGCCTAAGTTTTACTTTTTTAGGAGTATTTTGAGACTGTACACACATCTGATTAGCAAACCTTACTAAAGAAAGTCATACACGTTTTCCTTAGCTTTTCTGAAGACTACAAAAAAGTGACAAGTATTATCTTATGTTGTTAGATTTTGTATGTATCTGTGTGTGTTTTCTATATT
>PVIC010055426.1:0-11253 GCA_004025085.1 Thryonomys swinderianus
ATACGTTCAGCATAATAAATGAGTAAGGATGCTCTAGAAATTAAATACAAAAATAATCATCTCAAGCATTCACTCTTGGCAGGAGTTAGGAGTTTTGAAAAGATCTGAAAAGATTTCAAACCTACATAAAGGTTATTTACTACAGTGAATGCCCTCAGATCTTCCTGTAGATTTACTAATTGTCAACACTTTGGTACATTTACTTTTATATCTCAGATTTAGTATGTAAGATTAGTGTCAAATCAAAATAGATTAAAGATCTATACTTTGAGCTGATAGTCCCTTTCTTATACACTAGGACAAACTAATCTATTGAAATCTTTTGTCGTTTATTGAATAAAAACAACAGGTTTTGCAATGTATTAGGTACCGTCTACTGAACACTAGGATTACAGTGGTGAGCAGTTCAGGCTTGGTTCAGCCCCTTGTGGAGTGTAAATTTGATGGATTCTGTAAAGTTTATCAGAATACCACTGTTTTCTCAGTACTTGAAGTTAGGTTTGACTCTGAATACCTTTGCTGTTTTCGGAAGACATTTTGTGTTACAGAAAATACAAGCTTAATGTGTTTTAAGGTCCTTTTATTTTTCCTGTTTTTTTTCTCATGTCATTACAGTGGCTGTACTTAATAGCCGTAGAACTTTTTCTTAAGTTGTAGTATTTTTGGGCTGGAAATTTAGCTCAGCAGTTCCAGCGCCTGCTTAGCGAGCACTAGGTCCTGAGTTCAATCCCTGGTAACCACATACAACAATACCGGGTATGGTGACTCACACCAGTAAGGTAGAAGGATTGCTGAGTTCGAGACTTGCCTGGGCTAGCAGGCAAGTAAGCTCAGGGCCAGCCTGAACTACAAAGGGAGACCCTGTCAAAAAAAAAAAAAAAAGATGTGGAATTTTAAACACCCAGTTTATTAATACATTTATTTAGAAATTACACTTCTATTCATTTCTTACTATAACACAGTATACAAATTGTATTTTCATACATTTCCTAATTACAGCTGCTGTACAGTTACTCAGTGTTTTTTTTTTTTGAGCTTTGCTGACCTTGACTTTGAACCTGATTTTCTTTTTCTTTTGAGACAAGGTCTTGCTTTGTAGTTCAGGCTGGACCTGATCTCACTATGTAGCCCCGGCAAGCCTCGAATTTAGCAATTCTCCTGCCTCTGCCTCCTGAGTGTTGGGACTACAGGTGTGAGCCAACAGGCCCAGTGAATCTGATTTTATTAAGCTCAAAATGATTGAAGGGTAGCAGACCTATTACTATTGTTTTAGCTAATGTGATCTAGCCAGTGGAAATGATATATAGAAATTTAGGGAGCTATATAAAATGAAGATTAAAGTGCTTGCTTCGGCAGCACATATACTAAAATAAAGATTAAAATTGTACAGCTGTACTATATAGTTAAAAGATTTATAAATGTATGATTGTTATCAATGAGAAGGAATTCTTTTATTTTTGGTAGTCTCTGTAAAGGTAAGAGAATTTGCTGAGTGTGGTGGCACATGCCTGTAATCCCATCACTCAGGAGGTGGATGGAGTTAGGAGGGTCACTGAGTTGGATCACTAGCTTGGGTTACATAATGGGTTCAAATCCAGCCTGATCCCCTTCCTCCCTGCAAAAAAGAGAGAAAGTAAGTTTGATGCATTCTGGAGCCCTAATAAAGAAATGACTAAATTAGTTTGATATGGTGGCCGTACCTTGTAACATCCTGACTCTGGAAAGCTAAGTCAGGAGGATCAAAAGTTCAAGCTCACGTGGGACAATTTAGTGATTTGCAGGATCCTGTCTCAAAATAAGAAAGGTCTCGGGATATAGTTTGTTGTAAAGGCCTTGGGTTAAATTCCCAGTACAGTAAAACAAAAACAAAAAAGAAAAATACTCCTAAATTTGGTGCTTTAAGTGTAATCAGAGTTTAATTTGTATGAACAATATTTCCATAAGATGTTGTGGAGGTGATTTATTATAATAAAAATGCTTTCTTAAAAGGATTAAAAAGTAAACTTGGATGATTTAATTGAAAACTGAGGCCAAAGGTTAAATATAGTTCAGAAAATAAGTCTGGACAAACTAATGTAATAGTGATTTTCAAGTTCTAAGATTGTGAGGTTATTCTTTGAAATATGACTGAACTATTTTGAAGGTAAAATATTTTATTGAATAATACATTTACAGAAGTAATTTCTCTATTAAATGGGAAATAAAAAGGGTCTGTACAGATGTGTGAATGTCAGTCAAACAGCATCTTAGTGAAAATGACTTGCATCTAACCTTTAAGATGGAATTCTAGGAAGTTAGTCACATCCTCCTGATGTGGCTTGCAGAGGAAGAGTGGGCTTTGTGGACCATAAGTCAAGATACATTTGGGTAACTTTTGTTATTATATTTATAAAATATTCTAATGAAAATATTAAATAATAAAATCTTATTTGGGCTGGAGATTAGCTCAGTAGTTCTCGCGCCTGCCTCACAAACGCAAGGCCCTGAGTTTGATCCCCGGTAACCACATACGGTGCTGGGTGTGGTGACTCACGCCCACCAGCAATCAATACCACATACCACAGTGCCGGGCGTGGTGGCTCATGCCTGTAATCCCAGCACTCGGGAGGCAGAGGCAGAGGCAGGAGGATTGCTGAGTTCGAGGCTTGCCTGGGCTATGTAGTGAGCTGAGGGCCAGCCTGAACTACAAAGCAAGACCCTGTTTCAAAAAAAAAAAATCTTATTTAACATAGATAATTATAAATTAAGCAACAAGCGACTGTTTGTGGCCAAAAGTTGGTGTGTACCAAAGGGAATAAAAATAATTTAGGGCTTTATTTCAGTGGTTCTGGCACCTGCCTTACAAGCACAAGGTCCTGAGTTTGGTCCCCTGGTACCACACACCACAATGCTGGGTGTGGTGGCTCATGCCTGTAATCTTAGCATTTGGGAGGAAGAGGCAGGAGGATTGCTGTGAGTTTGAGGCCACCCTGGGGTATATATTGAGCTCATGGCCATTCTGAACTACAAAGCAAGACCTTGTCTCAAAAAAACTAAAAAAATACAAATTAAAATTAAAAAAATAATAAAGTTAATGTTTAAGGCCCAGCAGTCCAGTATGAAGGCTCCAGGTTCACTCTGCAGTACAGAAAAAAAAAAAAAGGTGCACAGTGTTTTCAAGTTAAGATTTAAAAAAATTTTTTAAAAGAAAGCATTCAAATTTTTTTTTTTTTTGAGACAGGGTCTCGCTTTGTAGTTCAGGCTGGCCCTGAGCTCACTATGTAGCCCAGGCAAGCCTCCACGAACTCAGTTATCCTCCTATCTCTGCCTCCTGAGTGCTGGGATTACAGGCATGAGCCACCACGCCCGGCACTGTGGCATGTGGTATTGATGGCTGGTGGGTGTGAGTCACCATGCCCAGCATTCTATGTGGTTACTGGGATTGAACTCAGGACCTTGCACTTGCGAGGCAGGTGCTGGAACCGCTGAGCTAAATCACCGGCCCAAGCGTTAAATTTTTTAAAGAATGCATTAAAGCTAATTTAATTAGTTGAGTGAGTAAATTGTTGATCTTGATGATTTTATTTGGTATTTTTGTGATGTTGCAGATTTGACCCTTCCATAAAACACATTTTCATGAAAATAATAGTGTGGTGTGTTTGTTTGACATTGTACGGTCATGTGTTTTGTAGATTTTGAAAGTGCCATGGAATAGTATTACAACTTGGCCCATCCTGCACTTTCTCTGTTACATTTTCTCTCCAGCAATAAGTTTGTACTTAATCTTACAGATCCGGGTAGTGATTGGTTAGGATCAGATTTGTGCTATTTCTTTCTATTTAATTTTATCCATACATTTTAAATCTACATCATTGTAACATTCATCAGAGGGAATTTGTACCTTCACATCTTGCTGCTTTTTTTCCCATTCTTTTCCCCTCCTTTACCTCTCTTCTCCTCCTATTTACCGAAGCTTTGTTTCCATTTTTCCCCTTCCATTCTCTTTTTTTGGGTCCCTTCCTCTTTTCCCCTCCCTCCCTTGTTTGTCTTCCAGTTTGAACATTTTCTTGCCATTTCCTAATATCCATTATACCTTTTAGTCCTTATTTACAATTCTGGTTTCACACTGGAGAAACAATATGGTATTTAAACTTGGGCCCATGTCTGATTTATTTCACTTAACTATATGGTCTCAAGATACAGATATGTCCACTTAGCTAGAAATATCTTGATTATCTTTCTTTATTGCAGAATAGTAGTACTCCATTGTATAAAAAACCACATCTTCCTTATCCATTCACTGGTTGATTTATGCCACTTATATCTGGTACTGCTATATGCTAGGTGAATTGGTGCCACTAATTTAGGGAATATACAAGTAGGAATGGATCTCAGTGGCATAGTAACAGGTTTTTGAGTTACACATGAGCCTGTAGGATTTCTAGGTTAGTGTGTCCAATAAACATAAGTACTGAGTATGTGTGGGAGACAAGGAGTGGAATCTAATCCTGAGAAATGAAAGTACTTGGGCTTCACTGAGTAGTGAGATTGCCAGAAACTATAAGGAATAGCAATATTTAAGGTATACACAATAAAGTAGTAAATCAAACAAGGAAATTATAGCTGGAGTGGTAGGTGTGTTAATGGGGAGACTGGTCCCCACGAAACTTCTTTCCAGGGCCATGGTGTCCCAAAGAATTGGACAAAACAGACACAAAAAGGCAGTGAGGGTGTACATTTATTGAAAGTAGAAGAAAAAGTACCCTTTACATGTAGGGCCAGAGTGGTGAAAAGGCCCACAGCAGGGGTGAGGCAAAAGGAAAAGGGGTCTTTAGTGTCCAAAATACGCAGGCTAACCTCCAGATATGGTATTTAAACACTTGCCTTTTCAAGAAATTTTCATCAGTTTTAAGTGATCAGAAACAGTGTCTTTTGATTGTTTGTGCCCATATGTAAATGAAGGACTGAGAATAGCATCTTCTGATTTTTCCTGTGAAGAGCATCAGACTCAGATGAAAGATTGAAAAATAGTACTTTTCTGATGGGTCTACAGCACTCAAGAGCCATAAGACTGGTATCATATTGGGTGCTGTGTTGTGTTCATTTCCTCTGTTTTTGGGAAATATTTAACTCAGATTGTTAGCCATGGTTTATGACCTTTCAAACATTCTGCTCAGTTGGGTTGCCTGGTTTGCCTTAGATCTAATCTCCTATCTGAAATGAGCGGTGTATTTTAAAGAATTAAATAATTGTATTAAATAGAATAATGTAAGAGGTAGGACAAGCCTGGAATACAGATACTTTAAAACTGAAAACCTGAATTATGGTGAAAAACAGTCTTTTAAAACCGGTGACACTAAAGGATTTTAGTTAATCAAGAAGTACTTACTAGATATATACATTTTCTGTGTAGGGGACGTGATAGTTTATATTGAAATAGAAGAATATGAAATTTTTATTTTTCAGAGTTAAGTTTAGTGATCTATCCAAATAGTTGAATAAACTACATGAAGATACTGTGCAAGCATACAGGAAAGGATGAGAAACTCTTGACTGAGAGTATAGCTGTTGTGGTTTATTTATAGCTAGCTGTCTTCCCACCCCAGGCCTCATGTGATCAAACTAAGGCTTCTTTTTTTTTTTTGAGACAAGGTCTCGCTTTGTAGTTCAGATTGGCCCTGAGCTCACTATGTAGCTCGGGCAAGCCACGAACTCAGCAATCCTCCTGCCGCCGCCTCCTGAGTGCTGGGATTACAGGTTTGAGCCACCAAGTTTGGCATTGTGGTATGTGGTACTGATTGCTGATGGAGGTGAGTCACCACACCCTGTATTGTTGTATGTGATTGCCAGGGATTGAACCAGGGACCTTGCACTTTCCAGGCAGGTGCCAGAACCACTGAGCTAAATCTTCAACCCCGTAACTGAGGCTTCTTGGTAATTGGACTTTGGGGTGCTGTGGCCGATTTGTGGTTAAGAGGTGAGGTTTGGTCAGAGGTAGGTCCTAGGGGCTTTGACTCCTTTCCTGAATCCTCCCTTCACTTTACTTTTTCTTTTGTATGCCCATTTGTATGCCAGCTTCCTTGGAAACATAACTATAGACTGAAATAAAATAAATTTGTTAAAATAAATTTCTTTTATTGTAGGTCTTGGGTATTGTGTCTCAGAAGTGGGAAAGTGATTAAGACTGTAGACCTCATGGAGGTCTTAAGCATGACCATTGAGTTTGGGGACTGGAGGGCATCCTTAGGTTGAAGGAAGTGGTTGAGTAGACTTCCGGGATACAAAGTATCTACAAGTGGATATATCCTGATGTGTTCTCATCCGGACACAACACCTGGTACAGGACAGTGCACATGATAAGGTCAGGTCGATGCACAAGAGGCTTAACTTGGCTTACAGCTTCAGAGAATTTAGTCCTCCATAGGCTGGCTCTGTGGCATGAACATCAAGGCAGAAGGGCATGGCAGAGCAAAGATGCTTGGTTCCTGATGGCCAGAAAGTCGAGTAGGCTAACAGTGCCAGCAAGAAGGAGACAGGAACCATATACAGTACTGAAGTCAGGCCTCCATCCAGACATACTCAGAAGTGTGCTGCACCAGTCTGCTTGGGGGGATCCCAAACCCAGTCAAGTTGACACTACCCTACCCACCACAGGGTGTTGTGGCAGGAAGTAAGTTGGTGGAGAGGGTAGAAAGGCCTGGAAATGTTTGAGTTCTGAAATAGAAGAATAATTTTAAATTTAACATATGAACTTTTTGCTTTGTTTAAAAAGCATACTCTGTATGAGGCAGACGTTGGAACCACTGAGTTAAATCCCCAGTCTTCCATAATAAGTTTTAATCATTTTCATCTCTCATAACCACAAATTTTATACTTATTGTGTATATTTCTACAGGTTAACATCTAAAACATCTTTCAGTCGGTAGAAAATGATAGCCTTTTTGTATGTATTCTTATGTATTTTGTATGTATGTATCAGGTATTCTGCCATCATTCCAAGTATTTACTATTCCATAGTTGTTAGCCTAGTGGAAATCTTTTTGCCATGACATGCAAAATCAGAATTTCAATTCTTGTTGTTTTAAAAGAAACATGTTATCTTCAGTATTATATATTCTTTAGAAGTTAGGAGATAATTGAGAGAGAGAGAGAGAGAGAGAGAGCATTCTGGATAGAGGAAATACTCATGAAAAGGTCGTTTTGTTTTGTGACAGGGTCTCGATTTGTACTTCAGTCTGGCCCTGAGCTCACTATGTAGTCCAGGCAAGCCTGGAACTCAGCAGTCCTCCTGCCTCTGCCTCCCAAGGGCTGAGTTTACAGGCGTGAGCCACCATGCCCAGCCAGAGGTTTTTAATTTTTAGTATATGTGCTGCTGAAGCGAGCACTAGAGGTTTCTAATTTATTGAGTTCAAGGAGTTGAAAGTTGGCCTAAATTGACGATACAAGGAATGGAGTACAAATAAGCAGGAGATGCTGAAGAAATAGGTGTGGACTGGGCCATGCAGAGTTGGGTAATCCTTGCTAAGTCTTTGAATTCCATGTAGTATGGTTAGATATTATTTATTGGTTATTATTATGGTTAGATATTATTTATTTAGGCACCAGTGATCAAACTCAGGACTGCCGGGCGTGGTGGCTCACACCTGTAATCCTAGCACTCAGGAGGCAGAGACAGGAGGATTGCTGAGTTCGAAGCTTGCCTGGGCTACATAGTGAGCTCAGAGCCAGCCTGAACTACAAAGCGAGACCCTGTCTCAAAAAAAAATAAAAAAAAATAAAAAACTCAGGACCTTGCATTTGCCAGGCAGGCACTGCCACTGGACTACATTCGTATCCTTATGTTTAAGGTTTTTTTTTTTTTTTTTTTTTTTTTTTGAGACAGGGTCTCACTTTATAGTTCAGGCTGGCCCTGAGCTCACTATGTAGCCCAGGCAAGCTTCGAACTCAACAGTCCTCCTGCCTTTGCCTCCTGAGTTCTGGGATGACAGGCGTGAGCCACCATGCCTGGCCCTAGGTTTAAGTTTTAAAAGATGGTCATGGTGGTACATACTTTAATCCTAGTCCTTGAGAGGCTAAGGCAAGACGATTTTGAGTTTGAGACCAGACTGAATAGCATATGAAGATCAGGAGGTTTATACCCTGGAATTGGGATTTTCTAGTTGTAGACATAGCGATGATATGTTTAAATTCTTAATGTATATTGAACAATTTAGCCTTAAAGGATTGTGAAGAACAGTTGTATGTGAAATTGCCCATCAGTGACTGACAGTGAGGTTTAATTTTTTATGTGCATGTGTAGGGAATGGTCTTTTTTTTTTTCTGAGACAGGGTCTCACTTTGTAGTTCAGGCTGGCCCTGAGCTCACTATGGTGCCCAGGCAAGCCACCGCGAACTCAGCAATCTTCCTGTCTCTGCCTCCCGAGTGCTGGGATTACAGGCGTGAGCCACCACGCCCGGCATTGTGGTATGCGGTGTTGATTGTTGGTGGGCAGTTTCTCCATGCCAAGCATTATATGTGGTTACCAGGGATCGAACTCAGGACCTTGCGCTTGCGAGGCAGGCGCTGGAACCACCGAGCTAACCCTCCGGCCGGGAATGGTCTTTTAATACTAACATATCAGTATTTGCATCCAGGAGACAGCTCTAAATCATAGTATGCTTTTGAACTTGAGCAAGTCATTTAACCTCTGAGTCTCTTTCTTTATCTGTAAATTAGGCATGTTTAAGAAACATGTGTTTAACTTTAATTGTGTTAATCATTTAACACCAGTTAACATATGGGCTAGGTCTTGCTGAGTCATTTTCTCAGACTGTGTGGGTGAGGCTTAATTAAAGCTAGCTAGGAAACCTAATAACATCCCGTGCATGTTCTGTAGAAGTCAGAGCAAATATATATGCTCTTTATTGTGTTCAATAAAAGCAGAGCAACTGGTTTCAGTTCATATAGATTCTGATTCATTGGTGCTAGAGCTACGATTTTATTGAGAGAAAACACTACAATATAGTTTAGGAATTACTGATGCACCTCTTTGCATTTTAGTGGCAGTTTGAATTTAGGACACTCTTTCCCTCCCTCTCCCTCCCTCCCTCCCATTCTCTCTCACCCCTTCTCTCTCTTTTGAAAGGGTCTTGCTATGTAGTTCAGGCTGGCCTTGAACTCATGGCAGTCCTCATGCCTCAGCCTCTTGAAGATTGGAGTTACAGATGTGTGCCATCATAGTTGGCTAATTAAACACTTGCTGACCAGGCAAAATGATGTCCACCTATAATCCCACCTACTGGGGGTCTGGAGAATCTTTGAGCCCAGGAATTTGAGGCCAGCCTGGGCAACATAAAACCTTGTTTCTTGAAGAAAAAAAAATCATTCTCTGTATCTCAAATTTTATGTCTATATTTTACATTTCAGTTGACATTAGTGTCTAGTCTTTCTCCCTCTAAATAGCTTATGCTTTAGAAATTTTGTGTCCAAAATATGAGCTGTTTTTAATTTCTGCAGTAAAACTGTGGTTGAAGCTAATGTTCTCTTCACTAGTAAGTAGCAGGCCCTAGATAGTTGCATCACTTAGGGCCTGCTACTATTGGCTGTGTCATTGTATCTGTAGTTTAAAAAAAGAAAAGAAATCCCTAGCTGTTCCCTGTAATAATACTGTAGTGTTCTTTGGGAGTGTCCCAATTTTAGTTTTTCATAATTTAATTTTTGAGACATGCTTGGATATTTGAGGCATGCCTATATATATTTTTTAAGATAATAATTTTGGTTTGGGGGAGCTGGTGTTTGTGTGTTTCAGTCTGAGGTTTTAGCCTGCTGTGTAGTATACAGAGTAGTAATGGCTATTCAGTTACATTCACTTTTTTAGAGCTTTTTGGATTTGAAGTTAGGAATCTGACTTTATCACTGAATTGGGCCTTTTTGGCTTCCATTTTCTCAAGGATCGAACTCATGACTTTATTCTTGTTGAGGAAGCAGGCACAGTGCCACTGAGCTCAATCCCTGCCCGATTTTCTTTCTTTCTTTTTTTTTTTTTTGGTTTGACTTCTTGGAATTTTTCATAAAGCTAGAGGACTTGAGGCAGTAGGATTGTAAATTTGAGCTCAGCCCGGGCAACTTTACAACACGATCAATGGGTGAAACCTTGTTTCAAAAAGTAGAGTGCCAAGGATTTAGCTCAGTGGTTCCAGCATCTGCCTGGCAAGCACAAGGCCTCAAATTCAATCCCTGGTACCACATATCACAGTGCCAGGTGTGGTGGCTCATGCCTATAATCCCACCACTCAGGGGGCAGAGGTAGGAGGATTGCTGCAGGTTTAAGGCTAGCCTGGGCTACATAGTGAGTTCAGGGCCAGTCTCACCCAGTGTCCCAATAAACAAAACTAAATGCATAAATAAAAAACAGAGAGAAAGAAGGCTTGAGGATGTACCTCAGGATAAAGGCCTAGGTTTAATCCCCAGTATTGGGGAAGGAAGGTGGAAAGCTTGTTTTTACATTTTTAGGAAGCTCTGAAATTAGTATGCTATAGGCTTAACCATATAGTAGGAGGGGGCCAGGGATGTAGCTCTGTGGTACTACCACCTGCTTGGCAATTGTAGGGTTTTGAGTTGGATCCTTGGTGGTAGTGGGGGAACCTAGTAAGAAATGGTGGGAAAAGAATCAAATTGTATATTTTGAGCAAAGTGGTATTTAGTTTTATCTGTTTTCCATCTGTTATGAAACATGTGTGACTGGGTAGGGTGACACACCTGTCATCTCAGTACTTAAAGACTAAGGGGGCAGTGTAGTGAGACTGTCTCAAAAGGGGTGATGGTGGGGGGTGTGCAAGAATTTCACTCAGATGGTACCACACCTACGTTGGAAGCACAAGGGTCCATGTTCAGTCCCTGGTACTTTAAAAAACCAAACAAACAACATGGTGAGGGTGGGAGATGTACAGTGTTTGCTTAGTATGCGCAAGGCTCTGGATTCAATGCTTAGAGCCACAGGAAAAATAAAGAAAGTGGAAATATGTGTCAGACAGGGTATTGCACATTTGTAATCTTGACATTCAGAAAGCTGATGCAGGATTATGGATTTGAGGCCATACTGGGCAATCTAATGAGTTTGAGTTCAAGGCCAGACTTCACTTTATAGCAAGACCCTCTTTCAAAAAATAAAGTGAGGGGCCGGAGGGTTAGCTCAGTGGTTCCGGAACCTGCCTCACAAGCGCAAGGACCTGAGTTCGATCCCCGGTAACCACATATAATGCTGGGCGTGGAGACACGCCCACCAACAATCAAAC
>PVIC010055427.1:0-11220 GCA_004025085.1 Thryonomys swinderianus
CTTTGTAGTTCAGGCTGGCCCTGAGCTCACTATGGTGCCCAGGCAAGCCGCCGCGAACTCAGCAATCCTCCTGTCTCTGCCTCCCGAGTTCTGGGATTACAAGCGTGAGCTACCACGTCCCGCATTGTGGTATGTGGCGTTGATTGTTGGTGGGCATGTCTCCAAGCCCAGCATTATATGTGGTTATCACGGATCGAACTCAGGACCTTGTGCTTGTGAGGCAGGCACCGGAACCACTGAGCTAACCCTCCGGCCCTATAAATTAATCTTTATAAATAAATTATAAGGGGTGATCAAATTGCATAGTGAATATTTAAATAAATAATTGTATTACACTGAAAGACTCACTACCATTAGATCCTCTTCACAATACTTCTCCTTGCTTTGAACACAAGTATCCCATCATTCTTGCCACTTTCTGAAAAGGTTCTACGAGTCGTCTTGTGTGAATGTCTTTATGAGATATTATCAAAAGTAGAGCAAATACTCCTGCCCAGAACAAAGGCTTATATGAACATTACAAGATGTCCTCATCTATCTTGTTCACTGAATCTGGCATGGTGCAAGTTCTACTTTAAAGTCAAAATACCCATGAAATGTAAAAGTTTTACATTGATTCAGGACATTAAGGTGGTAACAACAGTATAATTAAAGTCGTGAAAGAGAACTTCCAGAACTGCTTCAGAAAATGTCAAGAACATGGGATAAGCATATTCAAAATGAAGGAAAGTGTTTTGTGTGTGTGTGTGTGAGTGTGTGTGTGTGAGTTAATGGCACCACCTTTTACTGTGATAAATTGAAAAAAAATTCACTTAACTATTCTTTGTACTTGCTGATCATACCTTATAAATTAAAATATGCGTAGCCTTTACCATTTAGAAAAAGTCAGGCATATGATTTAACTTTCAATTATGTTAAGAATGTTCCAAAGCTATTAAAATATAATCAAACATTATGATTACAGATTATTATAATTAATATTTACACACTATGTAGTAATCCTGAGATATTTTTTCTACCTTAGTTATCTTTGTCTGTGTTGGGTATTGAGTTCCTTCCTTTGGAATTTTAGAAAAAGGGAAATGAGAGATTGGTAAGAATGATAACATGGTCAATCAAAACTTAGTCACTCCCTAGAGTTGTTCATTTAATAAGCTTTGCGTGGATTCCTAGGGGACAAAACTTCTACAGAGTGAGTGCATAGCTTCCCAGGTACGCTCTCTTGTGTGGAGTTGAGATGGTTGTCGAATTAAGAGACATTTGGCTCACAGTTTATTTCTTAGAAGCTAATTTTTCTTTCCTCTGAACTAGGAATTAAAAAGTCACAAATATAAAAGAGCACAACGCCTACTTAGTGAACAAAAATACTTTTTCAGATTGTTACTGCTTAAATCTTTTTATAAACTTAATTTTGTTTAATGAAACCTCATAAACCAATTTTAGTCCTTTACCTTAGATGTATTAGGTTCAAATATTTTTGGTAAGTGTTAAACCAATCACAACTTGTTACTCTAACAACTATATTACTTTTCTTCCTCATAAATTAAATGTATCATTAAGCTATTTAAGAAATAAAAAATAAAAATCTGTTGAAATCTTTCAAGTCCTGACCTAGAAAATAGGACTAATTCATTTCACATTCTACATTTGTCTTACTGAACTAGGAGTGCTTGAAATGGATTTCCCTATAACTCTATGTAATTGTTTATTTTTCTGGCTCATTCCAAATACATTTTTAAAAGCAATGCTAGCAAGGACAAAATGTCAGTCTATAGCTAAGCAATCCCTTTATTTTGGTGGAAGTGAACAAAAAAAATAAACTCAATCATGAACTGGAGGTTTTAGCTCAGTGGCACCGTGACTGCCTGGTAAGCACAAGGTCCTGAGTTTGATCCCAGATACTGCCCGCCCCCAAAATCTTTACCCTGAGATACTAAATAACACAGACATGTTTCAGTCTTTAAATTCTGAAGGTTGTATTATATGTAGTAGAGATTTTAAATATATTTTGTCATCTTCCTAGTCTTTAGGCAGTTTAAACCAAACAACCCACATGTGGGTATAAGGTAAAGCTTCCTCATAGTGCGGTTATTAAACAAATGGACACTAGAGCCAGAATGCTGAGTTAGATCCCAACTCTGCCACTCAGTAGCTATGTTGTTCTATGAAATTATTTAACCTTCTTTCATTTCTTGAACAGAATGATGGTATAACAATAGTACCTACCTCACTGAATAGTTGTGGACAATAGGCAAATTAACATACCTGGAATTACGAATGTCTTATAATTAGTGTTTTATGCATGTTGCTGTCCAGTTGGTTATTGGTTATTTGGAATTGGTTATTTCACAAATGGTGTTTTCTGGATTGGAAGCTTATTTAGTCATTATCAAAACTTAATTTTTTGTATCTTTTCTAAATTGATTTTACCTGTCTGTCTTCCTACTTAAAGAGATTCTGTGGAGTTTTTCCTGAGATGAGTCAGTCATCATTAAGATTCAGAATCATCAGCAAGATTCAGAAATATCATCATTCGCTGGAAATGAAACTTTAAAAAAGTCAGTGGTATCTAGTAGGTGATATTGGGGTGACTAAGAGGTCCAGGGCAAGAGTTTTGCTTGACCCCAGCTGGCCCAAATGCTCTTCTGTTCCAGTTCTCCTGTTATGTTTCAAAGAACTTTGAGCTTCCTTCTACTGATGTATGCTTACACCCAGATTTAAGTGTTTTTATTGTTGCATGTTTGTGCTACATTACATTCATGTTCCTCTTGGGGAATTGGTACATTCACATACTGCAACTTAACAAGCTTTACTTCCTCCTTCTTTCCATGACCTCTCCAAGATCCCTTTCCATCTCCAAAAATCTTTGCTTCTATGTTGCTCTAGGGTATAGGCAAGAAAATAATCTACTTTCTAAAAATTGTGTATAAAATGAGAGAATACAATGTCCCTTCTCTGAGAGTTAATGAGAACATGAGAGTATTTTGCCCCCTTCTGGATAAGGCTTGTGTTTTAGAGTAGGAGTTGACAAACTATTGTTGGTAGGCCAAATCTGGCTCTGTAAGTACAGTTTTATTGGTGTACTCCCTCCCTTGTGGAGTCCAGTGGTGCCATACAGACCATAGGGCCTGCAAGAACTAAAATATTTACTACCTGACTCTTTGTAGGAAATGTTTGCAAGCCCTCTTCTAGAGATTTAAAATTGGATAAAGCCTGAAATAAATGGATGTTGCTATATTCAGTAGTCTCAGGTAACTTCCCTATTCAGTTACCAGTAACATTCCATCCTTTAAATATGTTTTGGCTAAATGAAGAGTTTGTTTCAGTAGTCTATGCTGAATGATGAACAAACAACCCACGCTAACAGGTTGAAAACACCAAGAGGAAGTGAAAATATGATTGTCAAGCAGTCATGTGGGAATCTTCACTTTTGATGTTTGTTGTACTACTGCTACCAGTATATGGCAGGATGTAAAATTATGTGGCTTTCTGTTGTGTTGTATAGAATGTTGTTCTACAAATGTTACCATTTGGTAGCTGATTTTTATTATATAGTTATTCAAAGTCAATGTAAATGCCACTGTTGATGTTTTTCTCACATATAGTCCTGTTATTTTTCTAGGTAACTATTTTATCCTTTTCTTCTCATAATATATCCCTGTTCTTTATCTTTTCCTTGACACCCCTCCCCACAGGGTATATATGAGGACCTTGTCTTTGGATTTGAATTTTGATTCAGTCATTTTACAAGAGGAAAACCTCAGAGTTGCTTTACTATTCTGACTCAGTTTTTCTTTTCTTTCCTTTTTAAAAAGTAATTAATTGGCTTCAAAAAGGGAGATACAAATCTAGGGTCTGCTAAGCAAACAAGAGGGAGTAAAATGGCACCATCATATGAGTGCATATTATTACTTGTATCTTTAATGATGATTGCAATGCGTCCACTTTCTTCTTATACAAAGCTGTGTATTTGGAATAAGATATAATATGGATTCTGCATGAATTAAAGTCATTGACTGTTCTCAGTATGAAGCTATAAGTGTAAAGGAGGTTGGGCGAGAAAGTCTCCCCAAATAGCATATGTACTCCTCAGGTGTCTGGTTCATCATTTATATCCCTAATGTGGGAGTTCATGCTCTAGTGTGGAACTCATGGGACACATGCAAAGAAAAAGGAAAGAAGAATAACCATAGGCTGGGGAAAAAAAGTAATGCTTATGCCAGTACCAAAGATAAATTATTGCTGCTTTATTTTGAATGTGTAGTTCTTCTAATGAATTTGATGTATAGACAGAAAAGCTGTTAACTTTTTGAAAACAAAAGGAATAGTTTCCTTTAATAAAAATAGTTTAGTGCTGTAGAAATGAGAAGTCCCCTGTGATGCAGCTAGCGTGGAACCACTGAAGGGTGAAGAGAACATATGTGGCTTTATTTTGTTTTTATTGGAGCCCACAAAGAAAATTCACAGTTGTCTCAGTGTAAGACATTGATACTTGTGAAAGAGCACCTTCCTTTTATAATACAAGCAAATATGAGTGGATTGTCTTTTAATTGAAATCGTGTTGGGTATGTTTTCTCATATTTGTTGTTCTCAAATGATTCTAAACACGGTAACCAGAAAATTTTGCCTTCTTTTGCTTACTTAAATTTGCTACTTTAATTCCTTTGACTTTTAGAGAAAGCAGTTTTAAATTATGATGCTGAATTTGAATTGAGGGACACTCTCCAGCCTTCTTTTTTTACCCTCTTAGGTTTTTGGAGGGTAATTATTCAAGCCACATCAGTTGTCTATTGCTGTGTAACAAAACCTTCCAAAAATACAGTATCCGAAAAAGACAGTGCTTATTTTCAGTTTTCCCAGTCAGCTGATCTAAGCTAGATGGTCATTATTTTAGCCAGCAGTTGAAGATGGCTTTGATTGGGAGACTCGGCATTCCTTCAAATGTTTCTTACAGTCACTCAGGACATCAGTCTAGGTGTGTTCTTGTGATGGTGTCTAGGGTCCATGCATGGAAAAGTCCCATCACAGAAAAGTGTGTAGCAGCATACATGCACCTTTCATGTCTCTGTGTTAAAGTTTCTAACATTCTATTCACTAAAGAATGACAAAGGGAGCTCAGAGTTATGGTGGAGGACCACAGTGCCACTGACTAAGAGGTGTGGGTATAAGGACGAATTTGGGCTGGTGATATGCTTAATCTATCAAAAGTCATTTCATGGAGGCTGGGGATTTAGCTCAAGTGGTACCGCACCTAACCTGGATGCACAAGGGCCCGAGTTCAATCCCTGGTACCAAACACACACACACACACACACACACACACACACACACACGCAGTCATTCCATTTTCTCTACATCTTAGCCTCTATTTCTGCTCTTTGTCTCTTCTACACATTGAATCCAGGGAAAATTTAACTTTATTCAGTTACGTCTCAGCATTTAAAGGTTTGCAAAGGTTGATAAAGGAATGGTTGAAAAGTAACGAAATGAAAGTCTATTTAATTCATAGTTTCCCTCCCACTTCTACTTATTTTTTAACCAATTTAAATGCTACAAAGCCTGAAATGATGAAGTTGGTTCTTTGTCAGTTCTACCTTTATAAATCCCTGAGCACTGCTCTGTCTTTATTCAGTTTCGGTAATTTGGGGCAATATGGAAGAGCCTATGGCGAGTGAGTCTGTGGGAATGACAGTGAATCTTTCAGAGCTTTCCCTGACACAAACAGCCTGTGTACGATGTGTGCCACCACTTGGGGTTTTAGTCTTGGTTTCACGTGTTCTGAATCTACCCCAAATCTTAGGTTTTCATTCCTTACTGCCTTCCCTGCCTGGGAGAAATCTCAAATGAGCAAGTTTCAAAGAACCTCATTGCACTTTGCCCATTGACTGTCCCCTTCAGTCAATACATGTTCGTTGAGTGGCTTTCTGCTATTTCAGGCATCAGTAAAAAAGGAGTGTAAAGCTCACCCAAATTCAAGTCCCCTTGGAGTTTCTAATCTACTTGGGCTTTCAGACATTAAACAAGTGCATGAATATATAATTTGGGATTTTTTTAGTCAGTCCCTCAGATTTCAAAAATAATGTTAAACTGTTGGTACATTTTAGATAGAGACAATGCTAAAAGTCATCATAGGGAGTCTGAATATATAGTCTGCTATTTCATATTTGTGTTACTGACCGAGGAAGACAAAGTGAGCAGCGAGGGAGAGACGGGACGGGCACTACTCGGCTGTGTTCAAGGGAGTCCTCTGCAGTGCGCTGTGGCCATCTTGGCAAAATGAACTGCAGGAAGAGGGATTAGTAAACATGAGGGCTGCTGGATGTACTTACCACTTCTGCAGCTGTACTGCTAAGGAGACCACGTGGTGGGGACAGCAGGGAGGCGACAGCAGCCAGGTCACGCCGGGCCTTTGTGGGCAGATCACAGTAAGGTCCGCATTTATTCTAAGTGTGATTGGGGATCTTTTGGTGCATTGAGGGCGGGGGAGAAATGTGATCCAATTTCTGGCTGGGATTGGACAAATTCATGCATTTGTTTAATGTCTGCAAGCCCAAGTAGATTAGAAACTCCAAGAGGACTTGTACTTGGTTGAGCTTTATGCTCCTGTTTTCCATAGGGAGGGGGACATAGACGTTGGGAGCCTGATAGTGACACTGGAAAGGGAGGTGCGGTTTTGGAAAGCTGCCCTGGACAGCAGGCCCTGGACCTTCCAAAATGTGTTGCACTTAAGTGAGCCACATTCAGATACTGTGTTTGGTTTTGCAATGTTGGAGCAGTGTTTCTCAGAGCAGACGGAGCAAATTTGTGGTGATATGAATTAGTCTGAAGTGCTGTGTTACATGAATGGATTGTTACACCTTAATAGTAATTGTGATTTTAATGTGTGTTAGGAAACTTTGCATGTGAAAGTTGGGGCTTTATAGTTATTATTTGGAAAGAAAAGCACAGTGTTGATTATAGTACAGAATTGAGTGGAGAAATAGCAAAACTCATGAGAATTGTATTTGCTGGATTTAGGACGTGTTGATAGGGTTACTTGTCAGGGTTTTTTTTTAATAAATTAGTTTTTTAAAAATAATTGAATTTTTTATTGGTACAATTTATATACATATCAAAATCATGTATAACATTGGGGAATTTGTACCAGTATATGACACAAGTTAATTCTCATTTTTACCCATATCCCTACCCACCCACACCTCCTCACCCCCTTTGTACATGCTCTTTTATTTTCTTTCTGTATCATATTTATTCCTTCCCCTCATCACATTCATCAGGGTTAGTTTTGAGGGAAAGTGATACTATCTCGGGGGAGGCGGGGGCTGAGGTCTGCATGTAACAATCACTGCCCACTGTTGCTTACTGCTGATTTGCTGAGTTTGAGGATCTATGTTAGGGACTTTAAAGATAGTATCTTACTCAGTTATCACTGTAACCCTGAAATGTATGTAATGTAATTGGTATTTTCATTTAAGAGATGAGGAAAGTAGAGATCATAGAGGAGAAATGACTTGTAAGAAACGTCTGGCTTTTTAGATATTGCAAGGTTAAAAAAAGAAATGTGTGGTTCTGGTAAATTTTCTATAAACAGGGACAGTCTGTTTCATACACTAATGGATCCTCAGGCATGTGATGAATATTAGTACTTGCTGAGTGAATGGAAGGAGAAAGAATAGATCTTTTGTTTAGGTCTGACTTGAGAGAGGTGCATTTTCATTTCCTTAGAATGAATTTTAGCAAATAATCACATGGCATATTAACAGGAAAGTCAGACTGAGGGTCCATCGGGTGACTTTCTGGGCTTCCTAAATGCAGATTTTCCCAGTGTCCAGACCTTGGCCTTGTATTGCTTTCTGGCTTCTCTTTTAAGAATCTAAGCCACTCTTCTGGCTATGCATGCAACTTCCAAATCTTACTTCAGTTGCATAACAAACAAACTTGTGGCCGAACTGGGAGCCACGTTAGTACACATAACCCTAGGCAAATGACTTAGCTTCCCTGAGCCTTACTGTCAGTAAACATAAGAGACCAATAAAGACAAATGACTGCTCTAGAGGGAGGGAGATAAGAGGCTCAGGTAGAGTGGCTTTAGAGGAACAAAGGCATGAAAGCAAATACATCTTCATTTCCATTCCTCCTGAGCACCTAGTTTTTGTTTTCTATCTAGAATTTTCTAAGAGCTTCTAAAAGACTCTTAGGTAAGCTTTTTTGAAAAGTTCCAATTTTTATTCCTTAAGAAATTTGGAGACTGGTGGTATAGTTCAGCGGTAGCCTGCTTACCTAGTAGGTTAGGCTCTGAGTTCAGTAACTAGCAAGCACCCCACCCTTCCAAATGAAGGCACAGTATTGAAAACACCATTCAGGAAAAGCCACTTGATTAGTGAAGCTTGCACCTGCTCACGTGCACTGGAGAAATCCTCGTACACCCTGGCTCTGAGTGCAGAGCATGCTGGGAGAGGTGAGGCAGGCAGGGCAGAACAGCAGAAGGGGCTCCTGGAAAGGCAGGAGATTCCTAAGGGAATGTTGTTCAAGGGGAGAGATCAGAGAATGCCACTTCTTTCCGCCTTTCCTTGCAGAAGTGTGAGGTGTGAAAAGCAGGAAGGTAAAGTGTAGGTGAGAGTTGTTGCCCACTCCTTGTCTCCTCAGATTTCCTGTTCCAGACCCTCAATCAGCCTTGGCAGGGCAGAGTGTTTGAATTATGAAAAATGTAACTTCTGCAGAATTATATAAAGGGCAATGAGAATAAGGGATACAATGTGTGTTATTACCACAACCTCTGTGACAGCTTTGAGTCTGTATTAGGATGAAATTTCTAGTACAATAGGGGGTTGAGGGGGTTGGAGGGATTGCAGGGGAATGGGAAAAAAGTGAGAACCAAGATGTGTCGTGTACAGGTACAAATTCTCAATGTTGAATGTGATTATAATGTATATATAAAATGTGCCAATAAAGTCAATTAGAAAATATGTCATACAAATCCGAGTGTTTGTACCCTCAACCCCAAATTCCTATGTAATACCAATCTCCAGTGTGGTGGTGTTAGGCTGAAGGCTTTGGGAGGTGATTAAATCTCAAGGGCTCCACCTTTACTAATGGGGTTAGAGCTCTTTTAGAGGTTTGAGGCTAGGTGTGTGGTCAACACAGGTGATCTCAGGACTCAGGAAGCTGAGGCAGGAGGATTGCTGAGAGTTCAAAGCCAGCCTGAATTACATAGTAAGACCTAGTCCAAAGAAATTTATAAAATAAAATAAAATAAAATAGGCTCAGAATAGCATGTTAGGCCTTCTTGTCCTTTTGGCATGTGGAGACATGAGGAAGTCATCATCTGTGAGTAACAGATCTGGCCAGTCAACGAATCTTCAGGTGCCTTAATGGTGGATTTCCAGCTCCCAGAACTTAGCAATAAGCTTCTGTTGCTAATAAATGACTCAGTCTATGGCATTTTGTTGTAGCTCAGATGGACTGAGACAGTAACCCAAATACACAGATTGACAACTGTTTTTGACAAAATACAACTGGGTGCATCCAAGAAACTATTTGAAAGAAATAGGTTTCAAATGAGGCCTTGAGGCAAGGTTGAGACTTCTATGTGTGTGTGTTTAAGAAACAAGAAGGTTCTCGTAATATAAACAAGCCTCTTCACAGATGGGAAAGCAAGAAGCTGTTGGGAGGCTGGGGTGAGGGTGGGGCCTGGCACTCTGAACAGTGAGAAAAGTTTTATTACAGATGGAAATGGCACAGAGTCACTTGTCGAGGTGGGCTGCAGAGCTGGATAGAGAACGGAGATGTGTTTTGATGGGGTGGCCTTAGGGTAGTAAAAGCACACAGTTTAGGACCGTTCAGCATGTTCAAATCACATGGGGTGAGTGGAGCAGTTTCGTGAACCATCCTAAGTTTATCTCTTCATTGGGTGGTTGGTTTGTTGCTTCAGAAGTAAAATTCACAAAACTTCCTGTTTTCATAGCTACAGTGACTCTTTTTTTTTTTTTTCCCTTTGAGACAGGGTCTCAGGGTCTCACTTTGTAGTTCAGGCTGGCCCTGAGCTCACTATATAGCCCAGGCAAGCCTTGAACTCAGCAATCTTCCTGTCTCTGCCTCCCCATTGCTGGGATTACAGGCGCGAGTCACCACGTCCAGCATTGTATGTGGTTACTGGGATTGAACTCAGGACCTTGCGCTTGTGAGGCAGGCACCGGAACCACCGAGCCAAATCTCCGGCCCTACAGTGACTGCTTTTATTCTACCTTTTAAAAAATTATTATTATTTTTTAAAGCAGAGTCTTGCTTTGTAGTTCAGGCTGGCCTTGAACTCACTATGTAGTCCATGCTAGCCTTGAGCTCATGCCAATTCTCCTGCCTCTGCCTCCTGGGTGTTGGGATTACAGGTGTGAGTCACCATGCCTGGTTTATTCTACCTTTAAAAGAAGCCATGGTCCTGTTCTAACCCTACCCTGGGTTCTACCTTTCTCTACATTTTCAAGGTGTTTGGTGATAAAGGATAACTTTGGCGGAAGGATGAAAAAGATTTTGCCCAGTGGAGCCAGTTGTTTTCATCAGCTGGGAGGCAAAGTCACGGGGTAGGAGGAGGTAGGAGTGATAGGCCAATGAAGAAAGCAGGCTGGAGCGGACAGGGTCGGGGACACGGCTGCGAGGGTGGGCTCAGCAAGCAACAGGATGCTGCATTCAAACTGGAGGGAAAGCGAAGACTAGGTGATGATGTAATATATTTAATATGCAAAGGAGGAAATTTTTGGTTCACTTGAAACTTCTTTAATCTCTAGAGATTGAGTAATGAAGCTGTTTGGTGAGAAAGTTGGAAGTACATAGTTTTCGAAAGTAGGAAATAAGCAGGAGAAAGGGTGTTTCTTGGGGCTGGTCTAGGCCTGGCTTGTTCTTAGGTCTGTCTGAACCTCACATTCTTCCTCTAGTCATACCGTGGAGCCAAAGGAGAAAGAATGGACTGTATCAGTCCAGTGAAGGGTTTAATGGAAGGTCAAGAGTGCTAAAATCGGGCCGGAGGATTAGCTCAGTGGTTCCGGCGCCTGCCTTGCAAGCGTAAGGACCTGAGTTCGATCCCCAGTTACCACATATAATGCTGGGCGTGGTGGCTCACGCCTGTAATCCCAGCACTCGGGAGGCAGAGACGGGAGGATTGCTGAGTTCGCGGCGGCTTGCCTGGGCACCATAGTGAGCTCAGGGCCAGCCTGAACTACAAAGCAA